>JAUMHH010174588.1:0-15732 GCA_032359455.1 Chlamys rubida | reverse complement strand
GGAGGTTTGCTTGATTTCTTTCTTCTGGTTTTGGTACCTACTCTGTGATTCCTGTTGATGCATTTCGTCTTATTTTTCCACGAATGTTGGTGCTATGAAATACTAGTATTTCTCGCTGATGAAATTTGTGGAAGCGGTTAATTCATTATGTTTGATGTCTAGTTTGATATCTGACTTGCATCTGTGACGTTCATATCACATTATAAAATTTCAAACTAATTCTGGCACGGTTTTATATAACCAATGCCATCAGAATTGTAAGGCTTCAATAATAAATCAGCGTCTTCTACTGTTTTTGTTCCAAAAATGTCCTTTTTATTGATGCACTTCGTACCTGAGTAACGTGGTTGGCACGTGATTTTTCAGTATTATGTACATTTGAAAAATTAATTGCTTCAATTTCTAGAGTCGGGCCCGATTTGTCTTCTACAGCTATACGTTTTAGCTAATACTGCAAGGTGACTTAGTTTATTATGCATACATGATTGAATCGAAAGAAACATATACTATTTCTGACATGAATGACATACATATCTGATGGATATTGTCAAAAATGCCTCTGGCGTTTGCTCATAATTCATGCTTTTACCTTAACTAAATCGTACATATATTAAGTTTTATTCTGTACATCTACACGTACAGTATAGGGAACAGTCGCTGTTACAAGTTAGCATATCCCGCTTTCGACGTCGTTTTTAGTCTAATTGATGTTTTATTTCTATGTATTTTATGTAGAAATCATAAAAACGTTTGTAATGACGAAGCTCGTTTGTAATTATTCATGACAGTTAACAAAAAAGCGAGAACGTAATTCAAAATATCAAAAAGGGCTTAAATTAGGGCAAGAACAAAAAAGAGAGAATATGGAGACCATTGGAAATATACAAGATCATAAGAGCAGAATACCAGGTGTTTCGGAGGGGTTAGCGTCTTAATCGACGACACTCGCCTGTAAATCTAAGTCCAATACAAGTCATGTCACGTCTTCGTAGCGAGAACAGGGTAATTGACACGAAACAACAAATAACGCTTATGAATATCAAAGTTTTACTTTCTTCACAAACAATGTACGTATTAAAAGTGTCGCAACGTTTCAAGACAGACTGGTCCGTTTGTCAAGCTATGGACAAACATCGATCCTCATATGTCACCTTATGCCACCTATATCCTTGTGTAAATTATGTCTTTATGCAAGCCAATATAGATGTATATTTTAGTTTTTCCTTTTTGACATTTTCAATTAAGATTATATAAACATTTTTGCAGAAACGTGAAAAAGACGCTATTTGACGTTGTAACTATTTGTTGGCCATTTTTCTATGTGACATCATATAGTGTGTTGGCTATATACAAATGTATGTTTCACAGCATGATTAACCCGATTGCGGGCACAGGTGTTGATTACTAATTACTGATGTATTTTGTATTTTGTCTTGAAATTGAAAACTTTTATTGATTTCCCTTAAATACACCAATGAAAAGTACAGCGCTATCTATTATGTGCTAATATTTGTAACACCAGTTATGGTAATAAAAGTAACATTTGTTCATACAAACACATCTGACATGATAACGGTTTTGTTATATATTAAATGTGTATTTGTCATACTTGAGTAGAGAAATAAGCAGATACATTAACTTGAGGATATCTACCGTATTTGTGCCATATACGTGTATGGTTATATATGTTTTTCACGTTTATTTTTTTTTTTTCGATTTGAAATGTAATTGTGTAACTTCACGTTATGTAATTTTCCAAGCAGATTTCGTTCTCCAGAGGCTTGTCACAAAAACAATAAACGAATGTACATTTATTTAACTCTGACCTGTCTATATATAGTTACACGTTCATATAACAACAGGAGCAAAGTTTATTAATGTGGTTAGCAATCACATTATATTGCGCATTGTAATATGATGTATTATTTTATATGATACTATCCTTCATTTACGTCACTGTATTTTTGCTTGCACACTCTGAACACAGGCTGTTGAACCACTGTAGTAACGATATTATATTTATCGTGTCAAATACCATAGCTATTTCTCACGGGACACTGCTGTTGTTTGTTCAGCTATAGCCACAGTTACACAAATCGATGAGAACCAACGAACTGCGGGACACCCGTCACCATGGCAACGCTTATTATCTTGACATTTAAAGGCTATATGATATTGACGTAGTGGCGGTTGCCATTGGGAACCCTATCGCTATTCAAATTCAACAAAGAAATGCGAGCGGTGGAGCAGACGACAGAAATACAACCAAGTCCATCATGTTTCAAGTTGTTGGCAGGGCGCCAACAGTGAACACGCGTACAATATATGTGGCGCTTGGTTTAAGATTGCGTTTACTGCCTCGGGGCATACGTTGTTCTTTACTCGCATTATCAGTTTCCTGTAACGTTTATACGATTTTAAATGCTAGGTAGTAATACTAGTCATATAAAATCTTGGCACTCCGCCAGCGTTTTGTTATCTTCTTTTATTTGATCTGAATTAAGTGTTAACAGATAACGTCATGCTACGCCAAAGTTTATACAGATAACAAAGCTAGGCACGATCAATGAATAGCAATGATTAAATAAGAAAATAAAGTACATTTATTAATAATGTTTCCCAAACATTACGTCAGAAACTATTTATCAACTAACACCACATAACAATATATCATTATGGAGATTTTTATTTCATTTTTATTCTATTTGAACAAGACATGGTTAGTGAAGTATTCGGTAATTTTAGTTTAAATCATGGCATGCCAAGACAGTATTTTTTAAAGATCGGGGTCATTGAACAATTGGATTTACGTGGTAACATGATATTCGGCGCCATTTATACACGCATGAGTTAGCGTGCTGCGGACGTGCTATAAGGCTATATAAATATAATGCTTTCTAAGTGGTTGATCTTGTACCGACTGACATATGTGAGGGGCACTACCACGAATATAGCTTAAACGGACAATCTGATGATTTTATTATTCTTAGCGTCATTTGGTACATTAATCATCAGACACGGACATTTCACACGTGTGATATACAGAGTATTAATTATTATGAACTGAAATATAGTTCATATACGTTATTAAAATAAGATGTATTATTAAATTATTTAAATGAATTAAATCTACTTAAGAATCCATTTTGATTGATAAGAAATTACAAATATGAAATATAATGCATGTATAATACGAATACATATTTTTAAACAAACTCACAGCATATTTGAGTAGTTAAATATATTTTTTATAAAAGCAAACACGTGTATTACATTTCTGACTGTATGCATACTTTTAGTAACATAATTAATTTCTATACGCATTGTTGCGCAATAAGTGTCAGCACGTAATACTCTTTCAGCAGAGAAAGTCAATAAATGTCACACGGCCGTACTATCTTTTGTAAATCTACTTAAATCTGTCATATTGTTAATATGATAACAAAAATGGGGACGAGAGTATTCCCATTAATATTATTATGAGCACATACGAAGGAGTTGGAATACTCGGTTAGCTATGATTTTGGTTGTTTTTCTTACAGAAATTTATGACTCATGCCAAGTGATGACTCATGCCAATTGATGACTCATGCATAGAAGCCGCGTTGTTGACACTTCATTCATCTTACTTCAAATATTCGAATTATGTCGCGTATCCATCAGAACATCTAGTACACGAATATATAATTATAATAATTCGAGATTCTTATATACCACTTTATCACAACCTAGTGAGTAGGTCGTCTCAAAGCGGTTCACAAATTATTATCCGTGGTTATAATGCCTTTGCAACCAGCCAATATCTTTCTCAACTCTATGGGGAGCATACAGCCGGAGCTGCCATTTCGGCGCTAACAGCGAGCATTCAACAATTCTAGCGCTGCCCAACCTCGTACTCATTTACAGCTGAGTAGACTGGAACAAGCGGAGTAATGTATCTTGCTCAAAGATACAACACATGCCGTGCCGTGACTCGAACCCGCAACCCTTCGGTCACGAGCCCGGCGTCCTACCACTAGACTACCGTGCTAATATATATATAACAAATCATCGATTGCTTAGGGATGTTGCATTTCAGTTCTAATCTTAACATATCAAACTTTAATGATTGATGATAAAAGCAATTGTTTACGTTTTATTTCTATCAAATTGAACTGGAGTGTATTTATCTGATTATATCTAAAATTTGTTTTGAATCAACATAAATGGATCGTTTTAAAGAATCATTCCATATTCGCGAGCACTTCCTTATTTTATTTAGTATTTGACTTTGCGAAATATCTAAATAATATTCGAGAGATATTACACTTCCTGAAATATCTGGATAATATTCGACAGATATTTGAATTCGCAAAATGTCTAAACAGTATTCGGATGATGTTTCATGGAGCCTAGATATGTCTAAGCACTATAAACGAGATATTTGTATTCGCGAGTTGCCTGAATAATTTTTGAGAGATGTTTAAATTTGCAAAAAGGGTAAGTAATATTCAAAAGTTATTTGACTTAGCAAATGGCTAAATAACATTCGAAAAAGATCTTGAAAAGAGTACATAATATTCCATAAATATTTGAATTCCTGAGATGATTGAATGATATTCGAGGAAAACTTGAATTCACAAAAGGTCTAAAATATTTGTTTGAATATCCTTACGAAAAAGTTAAAGTGATTTACAGTACTTACCGAATATTACGGTGAGCTTTTCTGACCTACTTTGGGCTAACTTGCCGAAATAGAGAAATAGGGAAAATAAGGCCGGGGGAAATAAGGAAAATAAGGCAGGGGGACATAAGGAAAATAAGGCAAGGGGTCGTAAAGAAAATAAGGCAAGGGGACATAAGGAAACTAAGGCAAGGGGACATAAGGAAAATAAAGCAAGGGACATAAGGAAAATAATGCAAGAGAACATGTAGGGTGGGCAATGTGAAACAAAGAAAACGAGCAATATAGATTTTCAAGGATTGGACAAACTAAGTAATTTCAATTAAACGCACGTTAATAATAAACTTATTCAGAACAAATATAATTGAAAACCATGTTTAATAAAAAGAAACAATGCCATACCTTTATCTATGCTTACATGACGTCATAAAAATAATTCTAAGAACTTTCAGTACTTGTATATAATTGAAAACAATGATTAAGCCAGAAGAAAATATTAGCTTTGCTTAAACGTTAATGATAACATATTCGCATGTGTTATTTTATTTCACTATATGTAAGCCTACAATATTATCCGTATCAAACCAACTCTTTTCCCTATCAGGACGTTGTATGTAAATTGCCTGGAAAATTAGATGAGTTTGACACGATATTGATTTTACTGAAACACGGTAGAAATTTCGTTAAAAGTGCTCTTCATTTTAAAATGATGTATGTGTATCACGTATTCAATCTCCTGATTTCAAATTGAAAGTGCAAGTAATTCTAGTGAAACGTGTTATTCCCAGTATATCGATCTGAATACCAGACTATAGCAGAAAGAAGAAACTAAGAGCATCCGTACTCAAATTGTGATAGTGCAAGCGATTGCTGAAGAAAACAAATATAATCATTTGATTTACGTCCGTATGTAACATTAACGACGAAAACTCTACCACATGTATCATCTGTATAATACAAAAACACTATTGTTACATCTGACTATTTTGTCATAGCGAATCTATGAATGCCTGCCATTTTTGGGGAATTTACGTACGGAAGTGACGTCATTGGTATGGACAAGCTGAATGCTAAGCAGAACAGTAAAATGGATTCATAGAATGGATCCGCTTAAAAAATCTTATGTCTTGCAATACGATGACCGTAAATGGTTTGTTTACATACTTACAATGGCTATTTATAGCAAGTCATTCGTAAAATTCCTCTCCTCGGTCACATTTTAGTACAACGCATTATACTACTTGTTTCATATGTGCACAATTTGTAACAAACATAATTGATAATTTATGTATGCATCAACTATTATTCATTCGATAACAAATAGTTTACTTTTCCTACTGTACAAAACGACTGCAAGTTTCTTTATTTGTTCTGTTCAAATTTTCATTATTACTAATATTACAGTATGCACTTTCGTTTTGAGCTCTTGTTGATACACATACAGAACATAAAGAACGTCAACGAGGAGTGACGAATACTTGAGCAAATAAACTCCTATTAACAAAGAAGAGTTCACGTGAGAGGAAAATTTGTTAGCCTTCCACCTCTATATCGCTTTCAATAATTCTAAAATGAAATGAGAATTTATAATTAACACCCAAAACCTCCGCATGTGATGTTGCTAGATAGTTGTCCACAGAACAGTTGAGCAGGATAGTTCATGCTTTCAAACAATGTGCTGTTCATTAATAAGCGCATTTGTACAAACTATAAATAGTTCGCAATTCACAATGTCAGAAAACAGTCACTCTTGCTTATGATTCATATGGTTACACAAGGAACGAAACATTTTCGAAGTAGCGAATACATGATTCAGTTTTAAATAACATCTTGATATCTTTGCTGTTATAGTGTTTTCATATACACTTTTATTTACGCTGTGTGACAGTTTTGATTATATTGGCACGTCATTAAAGTGTGACGTCAATGACATTGACATGCGCATAGAGGCTGTTGTCAATCAACGTCAACTGGCACTTTTGTGATTAGCATGATGCCATAAAGGCATGGTTACAAGGCGTGAACGAGTTTTAAAAACAAGAACAAACACTAACACTTGGTCGATACATTGCACTAGCTCACACTTTTTCTCAAATAATGATAACATTACATGTAATTGTCCATTCATCAGCTAGTGCTAAACTAACGTCAACTGCTGTCTAATTCAATTATATATGGGACACAATCGCATTTTGCCAGATAGTTATTCTTGCAGTGTGAGGCTATCACGATATGACTGGACAAAGAAGACAGACATTTAAACTACTACGTTATTTAAAATTTAAAATTGCAGTCTAAAGTTACTACCATACTTGGCCAATTTTGAGTGAACAATGAAATGATAATTGTATAATGCTCCAATTACACGCCAACTACTCGGCTTACTCATATCTATTTTACACGCACTGTATGAGGTTTCTCCCTTAGCCTTTTAGGTAAATTTGAAAATTATCATTTATAGTTTGTGTAATTGTCATACTCTATTTTGAAAGGTATTTTAATGTAAAGCAGCTTTTACGTGATGGTATATACTTGTGCTTTGTACAATACATAAAGACGAATTTGTTTAGTGTGAAAATGTTCTTTAAATATTTCTGTATATTCTTGTTACTCTGATAACAGAGTGGACATACCTGCTTAAGAGCAAATTAAACGCGATAACAAATAAATAATAATATACAATGCATTTTCAACGCGAAAGGCACAGACCGGAAGTCAAGGTTGATGAAGAAAGACAACAGGAACTGAGGAAACAGCATTGCGATTAGCAACAAAAGGCCGGATTCGAAACTAGTTTCTTGTCATGATGTCTTCAGGCAAATCCAGGAAAATAAGAAAGTCACCACCGATCCAAGTAGATTTTTCTATCAAAATTTCTATGACGTCCTTTTGGTCTAGTCGGCGAAAAGTGACGTCACTATATCGTTACGATGCGACAACTATTTCTATTGATTGCAAAAGATAACAATCCCAATGCATTTCAAGAAACAAAAATCTACAAAATGTATTTCACTGAAAGTATGTTAAACATCTATTATAAATACAAAAACAATGAAAATACACTTAAATACATTTTAATGTGATTGATTGTATATAAACACAGTATTCAAATTAAATCACAGTGTGTTAAAGCATAACAGTTTTAGATTGTTTGTCTCCTCATTAATTTCCTTAAGTAGTCTGTACAAATACAAAAAATTGTAGGGGGAGTACAAAATTTAAAAGACTTTGTACAAATAAACTTGCTTAAACAGATCAAATGCAGTCCTGATAAAGTTTTCCAATCTTTCAAGGTTCAACAAGCCCCTAAATCATGGTTTGGTCACTCAAAATTTCAACCCCTGATAAGGCATATTTTAAGACACAATTAAACATCAGGAATATGATAATGATGTAAATTGGATATATCAAACTTTCAATTGAGTTATTAAAATGATACCTAACGACAATACCGTTACCAATAATGAAGCATAAGGCCGATATCTTCACAAATATAGTTCACCAAATATATAAAAATATGTCAGACTCTTTTGCTACCAAATTGAATACTACGAAACTATCTAAAGGTTATATGCCTCGGTCATGCGGATCTTAATTTCCCTTATACTAGCTTTCTAGAGGCAAACCGGTTTCAAACCAAAATGGCTGTGGCTTCGAATAAAATCACATTTATCATGTTCTGGTGATATACTTTAATGGTAAATAAATACAAAACCAAGGGCTATGTGTGACCATGCTAAAAATGAACCATATATAGGAAGTCTTTTTGTATTATTTAGCGTCGCTATTTAGATGTGTTATGAACATTATAGTAATAATAATTTCATTCACAATGTTTATTACATGACTAGTTATTTTCAACACCACTGAATGTTATGAAATGGCATATCATGTCAAGTTCATGTATAAATCTAAGTCACTAAGCATTCGTGTATATATTGCATATTTACCATGAGAGGATACATTCCAGCTACAAAGTTACAGCCATCCTCAGGGACAAACATCCCACCACTTAAACGTGACGTAACATAATCACTAAGAATACAAAACAAGGAAGCCCCGAGTTACACATTAGGAAAGGTGCAAGAAGTCAATCAAAGTAATCATTTGCTTCGTCATATCACCATGTCATTCATTAAGTGGTACTAACACATCAAATGAATAAAACAAAATACCATGTCCGTAGTGTTCTAAAAACAGCCAAAAGGACAAGTGCCAAAGGAATCATAACAACGTTACCAAATAACAACTTTTAATATTATTTTTTTAAACTAGTATTTCATGTAAACCGTGTTAGAATGAATCCAAACTACAAAAATATGGCCAGCATTAGGGACTGATAGTCCACCAGCAAAGTCAACCACCTTTTGATGTAAAATCATCGCTAGATATTACGAAGTAAACACCTATTTAAAAGAATTATGAAGTCGATGCAGAAAGACATCAATATTAACAAATACTGACAAATTAGCCATTGCGTCCGCTTAAGACTTCTTGATGATAATAATGATAAAAAAATAAAATACATGACTACAGTGTACTACTGAAAACTTTGTGGTGTTCTACATGTCTGAACCATCGTGTATTCTCTTCCTCTCTCTGTATAAAGAACTTCACAAAAACACTTTACTAAAACTATTCCTGTTGACATTTGGAAACCAGTTTGGAGACTTCATAAAGCTTTTGAGGTTTTTGGCATAATTTCGAAGATTTAAACCTGTAACAACTCTTCGGTAACGCGTGAATTCGTGAACGTCGAATTTGCCAACAATGGGACATTTCTTCCAAGCTTTTCAACTATAAGCAACACAACAGCTGAATGTAGATGCACTTAGAATAACCCCTTCTTCAGAATGTTCTTTGCTCCACATCCCCCAAGAACATACTACATAATAACTGGCGATCTAAACACAATTATCCGTAATGCAAAGCTTTTCCATGAAGGATCCTAAGTGTCGAGAGACCCTTGCTATTAACTGAATTTTAATTCCAAGATATTGATGGATTATGCTGAAGACTACGTCTACAATGGGCAAAACGCAATCATGCTGTTTTGGATTTATCAGGTCCCTCATTCAAACAGTCCTTTTGTTTATCCTATGTCAAAACCAAACTCAATGATTTACATGATAGGTAGGTAGTTGTGTATACTGCCATAGAATCTATTTAGCAATTTGTCTTGCAAAAAGAATTAGACTTGCTTGCTAACCAAGGAAACCCTACCTATACTTTTGTCCATTTTGTCGAAAGACAGCATAATAGCTAATCACGCTTCTGTGTGATAATGATAATGATACGGAACTGCCTCGTTGATTTTGGATTATGAAATTTCACAATAATCCGTATAAAAACATTTTATCGCCGGCGCTTCTAGTTGCTTTTCCAAGTAATTATCCAAACTTCTCACTACTATTTGAAGTGCCATTAAATCAGGGTAACATTCGTATTGTGACATAGAATACTCGATGAGTTGAATAAATGGAATGTGAATTTTGAAAAATTCAAAATTGATTTTGTTTAATTTTAAATATCCCTTTCCAAAAAACGTTTGTCCTATCAAAACCTTTGGCCTTTCGACTCTTTATATAATCTTACCTTATATCAAACTGAAGGCACGCGATGAAATTGTGAGAATCAAATGGTGAGCTTGTCGGGAGTGGTAGCAAACAACTTTCAGATATATCGATGATGTGCTGTTTATAGATAACAAGAAGTAAATTGACCACGTCGATCGTATATACTCTCCTGAGCTTGAAGGACACTACAGACTCCTCCTTTTAGTCCCTTTATTCGATTTTTACTTATAACATGATCAACAAAGACGACTTGCTATTATGCTCTACGATAAGCAGGACGATTTTGACGTTTCGATCGTGAACTTTACCTTTCTTTACAGTAGCATACATGTTTCCCCTACCTACGTTGTGTCGCAGTTGATTCGGTATTCAAGAGCTTTCTCCGAGAACCATGGTTTTATGGTCTCATAGAGAAATATAATATATTTTTTGCTGTGATATGAAGGCCAATGTTTTAAATTCAGCTCATTAGTGTGCCTAGTGATTTGGTTGTCGGGACCTGAGTTCTTGTTGTGAGGACGTGACATTACCTTAATTACATTTAACATTGACTTACATGGCAGATGTCGTCAATGAAGCTAAAAACGTTTTCCCT
This sequence comes from Chlamys rubida, assembly GCA_032359455.1. Taxonomy (NCBI): domain Eukaryota; kingdom Metazoa; phylum Mollusca; class Bivalvia; order Pectinida; family Pectinidae; genus Chlamys; species Chlamys rubida. The sequence continues at coordinate 4,898 of JAUMHH010174588.1, read as the reverse complement.
TCTGGAACACCTGGTACTATTTTCCTTTTTCTCTTTCAAGGGTCTTCACGTAAGTTGCTCATGTTTTGCAGTTGTTTTTGTTGTTTTTTTAGTTAAAATTGTGGTTTTGTTGACACTTTGGTATTCTCTTGTGTTTTTTTCTAAACAACGTCTTTAAATCATTTTAGGGAATTTGTTTATAAAGGATTACGTGAAAATAACGACTGTGCGTGTCATCTTTTAATTACTTATTTAATGAGCAAATTATATCTCTAATCCCTGTCTAGTATTTTGTAGATTTTCAATCACAGCACTACATTAGTGTTTATCAGAAGCCTGCTCGCATCGGCCATTTTTTTCGAAAATATCATCTTTGTTTATCAAAGAGTTTTGTATTAACATCTTTTCCACAAATTTTAAGTATATTGTATAAAAAAAGAACAAACTTTAAAGACAAATGTGTCTCAGCCAATGAAAAGCCACCTCGGCCATATTTGATGCCACATCAGCAAAATGAAACGCGTTATGCACATAAACACCTGGCTATAAATGCTCGTATAAGCTTACGTAGTAGCTGAATCTGAGCAGCAATAACAATAAGTCACCCACTTTGTTTGGATGACTTGATTATATCATTGTTATCATTGTTATTAAAGCTTAGCAAAGTTTAATATGACTTTTTGAAAATTAATGGACTTATGTTTTTATTTTAATGTCTGCTAAAGAACTCTTTCTATAAGGATTGATTTAACTTCAAACTTTATAACTATCACCACGTCTTTAAATAATTGACACATATTACAATTACTATAATTGGACCGTAATTCTTTGGATGATTTTGACCTAGATTATATTACTTTAACATAAATAAATATGAAGAATAGAAATGTTTAACCCGAAGGTACAGAATAAGGTGAAAAAACCTAGGATTGCAATGAATGGAAGGTGGAAGGATACTTAATAAGGTTATGACAGAACCTATATAAATGGTCATGAATGATTCGTACAGATTGAGTTGGCTTGAAAACACTCTAGTTTTATTACTTAAGTAAACTATGTTTTTTATATTCAGTTGTTATAATTCAGTGAAATAATGATTATTTCAATTTTGTATTTTTAGACACGCAGTTTATTGGAAAGTTAATCTCAATTTCAGCTCGTTTCTTTATCAACTTTGGTCATAAAATTCGTAGATGCTGCTAACTTTCTATTGTTTTGCAGGTAGTCATGTCGACATGGTCGGAAGACACCATGCGATGTCAGTGACGTCTTCATGTAAACTCCTTTCTTTAAAGTATGTCTCCGCGAGGATTGGTAACCTTGGTTGCCACAACTTTCTCTTTTGAGTAGTGGTATAGTTAATTATTTAGACTTTATAGATCATTTAATTTGAAATTAATCTGTACTCCTCTAAATATTGAAATTCATACATAAAGGAGTTTTACGCACTCGCCCCTCTGTTTTCAACAGTACTTCAGGCGATTTTTATGTCCAACCTTTGGGCCCCTTGCATCACGTACGGATGAGTCCTAGAAGGACGACACAACACCTGTGTGATGCAGTGTAATTAAGTATTGTAGTCGCCTGTGTGTGTTACGTTCATCTTGGTACTAAGATGACTTCTCCCTGTCGTTTTATGAATTAATTCGGTACTCAGCGGATATCATTGAGCCATTAGGATCAAAATTAGAAAATTCTGGATTGTTTGCTATCTAACCTATAAACGATTAATCCTCCCTAGATAATCCAGACGCCTTTGCTGTGAGATGGCTGTATTGCTTGGAGACTTTAGTTCATAAATGACCAATACGTTCCATACATACTGGTTGGAAAGAGAGGGGGAAAAAGAATAATGTTGACTTGATCAATGAAGCTCGACTGTAATAACACATGGTCCAGATGTATCATAGATACATAGATAACAAATATGGGAATGGTCACATGATCAATTCGCTGCAACAACACAAATCAAGTGTAATTGAGGCGTGCGGTATATGAAATGTGTTGAACCGGAAGTACAACGGAAATGGTACGTGTCGGGCGGATATGGCGCTTGCGGACGGATATGGTTGGTTCAGTATGAGGCCTATATGCAGCTACATGTAGCAGTACAACACATACAAAACAACTCATGTCTCAGACAAGTATATGTTAAAAAGTTACAATATAACATACATTTATCTCCTATAAATTGTATTTTAAACGAACGTACAGTTTTGTCTTGATGCAAACATAGTTAATGATGTACCAGACGTCCTATCGTAATGTAAGGAATGTTTGGAGCAACATTTAGCTAATCTATCTTCTTACTTTAAAATCAAACAGTACTAATAATCCACAAAATGAATGTAATTTTTTCATTCAACTTAACTGTTACAAAAAAGAGCAACAAATCGAGCATCTTTTTCTTTGGAGAAGATAAAGGGAAATATTGTGATTTCGGTTGATTGGATGAATCATCGGAAATTTTGGACTTTGATCAGCAATGATGTCTTATCTAGGCTGTAAGATGAGCATGACGATTTCAATTTTCCGTTCGTGAAGATTCCCTTTCTTGATAGTAACATCCACAATACAATTCCCCAACTTACGGTTTTGATATATCGAAGTTGTTTCGGTATCGAAGCACTAAATTACTCAGAATGTCGTGTTGTTCGAGGCAGATGTCGACCTGCAGACGAAGAAAACATAAAACGCCGGGTTTCAAGATATTCTTGGTAATAAAGATCACGAGTAAGATTTATGGTAATCATCATGCTCTCATAGACAAAAATATGCTATTTGTATGTGCGATGTAAGCATTGATGTTTTTGTCTATGAGCATTGGTGTGCTTTGTTGTTCTTTTGTCACTACCACGGATTTCGTTTTGAGGTCGTGACCCTACTTATATTTGACCTAGATTGATATGACAGATGTCGTCGATGAAGTAATTTGATTGTCCCTGTACTTTTTAAGGGTTTTTAAGAATCTTTCCTTCTTCACATTGCCCTAATTTTATCTATTTCTGGTTCGAAATACGGTTTGTTGACACTTTCGATTTCTCGATAAGACCATGAAATATTGATGCCCTCGGTTAATTAGTTGTTTTGTCTACATGTTTCAAAAGGTATCATGATTAAAACTTTCCTTAAATATTGAACAGATTTTATGAATGGCAGATGACATGCTGTAGAGATTGTATTAAAAGACCTATGTGGGTACCCTGTAGAATCGACTTTTTTTCTCTTTAGCCCATTCATTTTGGAACATCGAGGTAACTGACATTGATCTTCAGTCCCTATTGTAACATTTGATGTCTTTTATCCCGTCTATGGCCTCTTTCAGTGATCCTGCATATGGTAAGCCTGTTATCATAAAAAATGTCCGGAAGATATTATTCCGTATTTATCTCCAGCAGTTAGCGTTGTTTTATGACACAAGTTTCAAACAAATATACCTATTGTTATAGTAGTCTGGCCATTTCTGCTACATTCTGGCTTTTGTCAAAATCGACGACCCGTTGATTTACGATAACAACAGGAAATGCACCCTTGATCTAAGTAGTATTGAGATACTGACATCAAAATGTAACCTCACCGAAACAAACAGTCGATTGCATCATCGAGACGAGACAGCGACGACCGTATGTCTTCCCCAGAAATCACTTAAAGGATATGGATGTGCACTTTTGCATAATCTTAAGATGCAACTAATTTGGGACCCCCTGCATACAATCCAGATTCATTTCTGCTTCTCAAAGAAACACAAGATACAAAGGTACCATCAATATTATGTTGCTTCCTTTGTATATTTGTCTTTCTATTCTCGATTACGAATACTTTCTTTTTGGCGATGCATAACTAGATACCCCTGGTTACCTATTCACAGAATACTGTAAGCGTTCTTATTTTAGCGTACTCAAATTTTAGCGGAACAAGGAGATGAAGAATTATTCGCGCTTTGCTTTCTTAAATTAGCGGAATCGCTGTACTTTATTTCAAGCATTAGCGCAAATATAGTTTTCTGCAATATAATTCAACATTTATGGGGTGAACTGCGGGTATATGGAAATAAAGCATGCTATTAAATAAATAGAATGATTATCTTTGAACAAATTTACGTATGTATTCAGGTGAGTTCTTCCATGAAAAGCATGCTTTTTAAGGTTTGGATCAACTATGCTAGTGCTAAATGATCTAATTTCATCGGTGGACATGAATTACGAACAAGACGTAGTGTAAAAGCCGCTAAAATTGAAATACCGCTAAACTTAGTACGCTTTCATTAATATGATTCGATTGAGTTCAATATGTCTCTATTCTGACTATGAAATTTCGGTGAGTGACAAATCATCTGTAGACTAATATAATCTTCCTTGAAGATGTGACAGAGAAATTTCCAACCCGAGGGATAATATTCTTGATTGTCCTACCCGTGGCTTTGCCTAGAGTAAGACATTCGAGACTATCATCCCGAGGGTTGGATATTTCTCTGTCAAACCCTCAAGGTAGGGGATGATTGTTTTTCTCCCATCCCGTTTTACTCTCAAATTCGCCGGAAAAGCGGTGATTGCATGAAATATAAGCATTGATTGAATGTTTTTCCAGCAAATCCGGAGTTGTCTTCCATGGTCTGTTACTGTTGACGTGCCATCAATGCATTGATTACGTGACGTCATACTATTGTTATGACTCAAATCGCGCCATTCTGAACGAGGCTATTCTTCCTAGGGGGTGACAAGCTGATCTTTTCCGGCTTAAAAGGGAGACACACATGAGAAGGTTGGGAGAAACCGTCTTCAAATAACGCTTGTTGTCACAAAGAAAAAATAACAAACAATCATTCGATCATCTCCACAAGACATGGGACTGGAAGACTACCTCCTTTTATCATTCAACAATCCCACAGAGGATAACCAAACTTTCTTCAAAATAAAACC
>JAUMHH010174577.1:0-15733 GCA_032359455.1 Chlamys rubida | reverse complement strand
TTTGAATTCAAACATGCCCATATTTTCTGTAAGCTAAAGAATCATTCAGAGACTTTTTTTTTTATATAAACGAAGAATATATAACAGAAGACTTGATAGGTTTTTGTGATTTTTTCACGAAAATATAATTTATATTAATTTTGAAGTGCAATGTGTAATGTTTCATGTAAATTGTATTTATTGAGCTCTAATTCATCCCTGTCTTTATAATGGTCAATATTTGAATTACCTGGTAGTGATAATTCATGCAGGTAAGATCTCTCCAGCACTGGTCACCACGGAGTTTTATCAAACCCTGAAAACAAAATGTGATTAAAATCAATTCAAAACTACAGAGTTATCTCCCTTCATCAAAACATGAACTTTTCCTGTGCTGTGGCCTCATGCAGACCACAATTATTTTCCTTATATGTATGTTCTTACCAAAGAAAACCCTTTAAAAAAAGTTGCATAATTTTGCTCGAGACCTTATCTTTTTAGGTTTTGTTCAGCTATCAAAGACACATTATAAACAGTTGATGTGAGCTGGAAAACTATTCATTAACAGCATTTTTTAAAGATAATTTTAATTCTGTCAACATAACCCCGTTTTGTGCTATGATATGACCCTGACATTCAGGCTCAGGGGCCTAACAACATACCACATCCTTCCATCAATATAAATTTCACATAAATTAATCAAAAATGTTAATTTAAGTGAAAAAGATCATGCTTCAATTTTGAACGACATTTAGTTTCATTTCATTCACATAAAAGAAATAAAAACTCAATTAAAAACGAGCTCAAAATTGAGAGATGCACTACATTCGTGTACAACCAACTGGAAGCGTTCTCTGTGGTCTGAGGCCTTGTGCTTCAGTTAGTTGAATTAGTAATGTCAAGTTATTCATATCTTTTAGCCTATAAATGAAGACAATTTTTCCACAATCATATTTAAATTGGCGTAATTAGCTTTTAACCTTTACTTAAGGGGTAGTGGGAGATCCAACGTCCGTGCGAAGAGTTCAGAGAAGTTCTGTGTTATCCAGTAGACAGGTTCCACAAGGAAAGCACGAGTCCGGCCGTGAATTGTAAAGTAAGCAATAGGTAAAGATGACCATGACAACGTCGTGCTGGGTATAACGTCTTTAATCCCAGTTATACTTTTTGTATTTGTATTTGTTCTGATAATGACAAGCCTCATGTGTCGAAACAAGTCAACGCAAACTTGGATTAAAGCTGTTTAACCCAACGATGTTGTCATGGTCATCTTTACCTACTGATTCTTTTACTTTATTAGTTTTTAATCTTTACTTAAGTAGCAAAGTAGGGGATATAGTGTGGCTTCTTTTGTCTTCCCTAAAATCGAGCAGAGGGATATACAAGGCCAATTCTTTTCTACAACCCCCAGCAGCTGCAGGAGTCAAGTGCTAAGTCATTTACTAAAATAAGTTCATAAATTGACAATTTCAGGACGCTTGGATATTCTTTCTTAACATTATCCTTGTTAAGATATTAATACTCACAGCACCAATCATGATCCTGAAGATGAGCCAGCGGAATGCCCAGATGATGGTTTTAGAAGTGGGTGTGTCTGGAGGTACGGCAGAGAGGTTCCAAACGGGACACAAAAATGTGGCGAGGAACCCGGTCTCCAGCAGCTGAGACTCCCATCCTGAAATTAGAAACAAGATCAAAAATACAAAACTCATGTACCATGCTACATATCTGATCGTCACAATCCTTGCGATACAAAGCAATAATTTTCATAATAATTCGCAATAGTTATATAATGATAATAATAATCTTAAAGTCCAAAAGGATTTGAAATACACAAAAAAGTATCTCTCCTCTGATATTACTTTTTTAACAATTTAAAAGAAAACAGTAGTTTTAAGAGAAACACACTTGTAATTATTTTGTTCAAAATATTTTAGGAGGCACGGTAGTCTAGTGGTAGGACGCCGGGCTCGTGACCGAAGGGTTGCGGGTTCGACTCATGGCACTGTGTTTTATCTTTGAGCAAGATACTTTACTCCGCTTGTTCCAGTCTTCTCAGCTGTAAATGAGTACATGGTTGGGCAGTGCTACAATTGTTGAATGCTAGCTGTGAGCACCGAAATGGCAGCACCGGCTGTATGCTCCCCAGGGAGTTGGGAAAGATATTGGCTGGTTGCAAAGGCCCTATAACCACGGATAATAATCAGTGAACCGCTTTGAGACAACCCACGAACTAGGTTGTGATAAAGGGGTATATAAGAACCTCAAATTATTATTATTATTATTATTATCAGCTATGCCCCATAATGAATTATTATCTTTCTTTTCCAACAAGGTGTTTTTACCCTCAGTTCTACTGAGTCACGTACCATTACTTGATGATGCCACTTTCCCATTGACCATGAGTAGGACACCATTAGGACAGTTTCTGCCCCAAATAAGTTTCCTATAGTGTGCTTTCCTCTGGCTTATGTGAACTACATGTTATACTTGACATTGAATTTTTGTGACTCTTTTGCATCTTCTCTGCTAACTAGGACACCATTATGATGGATCCTCACTTCCAGAGGTTATTTCCCCTTACCTAATGATGTTATCTTTTTCTTCTAAAGCGGCCTCCATTCTGAGAAGATCTTCCCGGTATCCGCTATTGTCCTCGCTTGCTGCATACAGGAAGTCGTCCTTACTCTGTAAGTCAGCCTCCATCTGGTTCTTCTCCTCCTCAAACTTCTACACACATCAAGGTCCATAATATTTGTTAGAGGCAATGGAGTATATAATTTATAATGAAACAAAGCCTCACATTTAGCAATCAGTCTAAAAGGGAAATTCAAACTTTGTAATGAATGAAATAAAATATGCATATTTTACATATTATTTTGATGAGTATTATGTGGAATCAGCCTTCTGCATTGAATATTCCAATGATATTTTAATATCCCATGTCACAAGTTTGAATGGAAGTGAGCATTGTGTATGAGCCAATCACGACACATGATGTGTTGTAAACCTGTTTGTAGGATTCAATGTTATGTCTATTTTTTGTGTGGTCATTGGTTTTAGTTTTGTCGTGTTGTGGTCAGTTCGGACAGTGGGGTCACAGGGAGCAGATATGCTTGTTCTAGAGTTTAGAAAACTGTGATTGAGGAGTCTAGAATTGAAAAGATTTGAACGCTTTTTATATTGTTATTTTAGTGGATATTCTGTCAATAAATTCAATCAAAGAACCCTTAGAATTGTGTGCTATTTATTCAAGATACAACACAACCACTTCAGGAGAAGACTTATATAGGCACTGCCTGTTGTCTAATCCTTTTGTTAACTCAATAAAATTTGTTGAAACCAAATCCAGTCCTGCTATATGCTGTTGACTACTGCCTAAGTTTTATCCTCCTTGTTCAGTGTTAGTATACAACCACACTATAACACACTCAGACATCTTACCCTCACTGTGTTGTTTGCCTTTTTCAGATCGACGAGGAGCCGTTCATTATCATCCATGGCTTTCTTGTGTGCATTCATGGCATCTTCCAGTGAGCATTTCAGTTTTTCTACCTTTCCCTCCTGAAAGAAAATTAGAAAAAAAAGATTTATTCAACAAAACTTAACAATACTTAAGAAATATTAGAATCAAGTTCATCTGTGTTTGTATATTGAAAATTCTGATATATTTTTTTTAACTTTTGTTCACAGCACAAAGACTATGAATACCTAGATATTTTGACCACTACTGTAGCCTACAGTAGGACTTAGGCTCTCCAAGACTTAGTGTAATTATCTGAGGTCCCATGACCTTTCGAACACGTGACCTCAGGAAGGAGGCATAGATACCAAGTTGGCTGTACCTCTTGAACTTTGGATCCAGGAGGCCATCTTCATCCACCTGTACCAAATGACCCTTAACCAGGACAGGGGGGTAATAAACCCACACCTTAGAAAGGTAATTATTAAATAAATTTGGATTTTATTGAAAGATGCTACAAAGTTAACTATTACAATATTCATAAAACTTCTATTCTCCTGTGATTTACCTGTGTAACCTCCTGTGATTTACCTGTGTAACTATTCTCCTGTGATTTACCTGTGTAACTATTCTCCTGTGATTTACCTGTGTAACACTATTCTCCTGTGATTTACCTGTGTAACCAGAGTCTGGTTGGTCCGTTCTAGTTGACCGTCCAGCTGAGCAATCTGTGACTTGAAGCTGACCTCTGAGTTGTCTAGGAGTTGTCTCCTCTTTTCTACTTGGCTCTGATATGTCTGTGATTGGCCCTAAAGGTCACACAGATAAATAGAGGTCAAAGGTCAAATAAAATAGCCTAGACCAAGATTAAAATGTCCATTTTAAAATTTCTTTAAAAACCTTGAATATCTTAAAACAGAATGTCATGTCAATTGAATACATGTGAGTTAAAGGTTAAAGTCACATTAATGATATGCATAGGTTAAAGGTCAGTAAAGTTTAATATATATATGAATAGGTTAAAGGTCAGTCATATTAAATATATGTATGTTTAATGTCAGTCAGTAGTCACATTAAACATGCATAGGCTAAAGGTCCGTCACATAAATATATGTACCCCAGGTATTGGTTATAGGTTAAGATATATACTATATATATATATATTCTCAAAGTTAATGACGTTTTAATTTGAATTATGTCAATTCATATACATATATACTGTTATTTGTGATATTGATTTAAATACAAAGTTGTATGTTGTTATAATTTTTCAAGAGGTGTGATATTTCTGCTTAAATATTTTAATATAACACTTTGCATGAAAGTTTTTTTTTTATATAGGTTTCATTTAAGAAAGACTCTAAAGTCAATTTTCAATAAAGAATAATGTCCATGCCATGTGTATTCAAAGTTAGTGCAAAAGGTTATATATAAACAACAAAAAGGTCGCCATGCATACATTAAGTGTGCGATAGGTTGCTATATATAGTACATAGCATGTGAATGGTTGTCAAGCATTCAAGAATAAAAGACCAGGAAATGTTTAAAGTATAAATCACAACTATTCAAGCCTGCTTCTCCTACTTCTTTGATTATAACGGCCAATATTTAGATTTTATCACATACCTGTTGAATCTTGTTATAGTAATACAAGCAATTTTCAGACCATGAAATACAACGTTCTGTATTGCACATCAATCTCTACCAAATACGGAAAGTATGTGATAAAAGCAAGTTCTGCGCACTCGTGAATATATATGTCCGCGCAATAAACTTGTGCTTTCTGATTCGTTAGAAAAACACAAGTGTGTGGTCTTGCATATATATATAGTATATATGTGTTCTAATTAGGAGAGAGTACCTACAGACAATAAGTTTACACAGAATTCTATCAGATAGACTAAACACTATGTAACATGTAGAAATATCTACACTGTCGGATTTATCTTACAAACATGGTAATCTTTCCTGAATTCTGGTGATTATAAGTAAATCAGCTGCCTTTAGTAACTTGTTATACTGAGGTTGTAAGTAAAGGCAAAATACTGCCAAAGCAAATTTCAGAGATCTTGTCGATTAATTGTGAACAGCATTATTCCTCAATTTCACTTTGAGAAAAATAGTGTAAGAAAAAATAACATGCAGTATATTAGAAGTGATTATATATGTAATGTGAAACATGTCTTATACATCACAGCAAAAGTTAGAAACACCACACACTGTGAAACCTCATCAATAAAATTAGTTTTATATTACATGTATTAAGAAATTTAACATCAAAATCAATCAATAAAAACCGAAATCTGCTAATAAATGTACTGTCACTTCAAAAACAGGATTTTTTATTTTAATCATGGACAAGGTTTATTGAATTGCTATAACAATAAAAAAAATGTTCAATTTATTACCAGGTAGTAAATTATGATAAATATATGTGGGTCTTGAGAATCACATTTTTTGTCAAAGAAAGTAAAAAAAAAAAATTAAATGGAATTGCTGACCTAATTTATGAGAACAGATTGATGCATTTAATTTTATGATAAAAAAAAAAATGAAAATTGTGAAAAATGGTGAAATTTGTGTCAAGTGTCAGATTAGAGAGGGCTTCACTGTAAGAGATGTACAGTTAAGTATGTCAGATAAGACAGGTTCCACTGTAAAGGAGACAGAGTGTAGTGAGATTACATAAACATCTGTAACACAAGTGAAGAATGCAGTGTGAATGTAAAGCCAACCACCATACTGATTGTGTGTGTGTATAAGTCATAGAAATACAAAATCAAGTCAAACGTGTCACTGGTAATATATCAGTACACATCAGCCAGAGGGAAGCACACGTAAATCTATTAGAGGGAGAAACAAAATCAACAACAGCTAAAATGATAAACCACCTCTCTATTAACAAACCTGTACAAATTCACACTTCTCCGTCAACGCTTTTCTCTGATGTTCTAAAGTTTCAATCTGTTTTTGAAACGTTCGTCGTTGTAACTCCCAGTCTTTAGACTTCTGGACATATTCCTAATTAAATACTTCATAGTCTCAATATGTGCTCACATGTTTATAATTAATAGGTTATATTAAATTCAATTCAATTTTCCGTGATCCATCGTATGTATCTCTAAAGGAGTCAAACAATTATGTGAATAATAACAGAGACTTGTACCTAAATGTGCCTGACTAAACTCTGTAATTAGCAGGCTATTTTAGCGAGAAGTATTTTGGCGATGTGGCAGAACACCACAGCCACGTAACGTAACAGATCACCAAAAATTTAAATAGTAGTTCAATTAAGTTTTACAACTGTGAAAAAAATGAAGTCATAATTCTTATCTTTGTCAAACATAAAACACTGCTTTCTGATTCCTGGAACAAACTGACTTGAAACAACATCCACGAATATCAAATGTATGCAGATCAATATCAACCATCAACATTTTTAGAACTAAAAGGAATTTTGATTATTAATGAAAATGAGTATGACTGATATTCTTTCTTGTCTCATTCATCCCTGAAATTTCATAATGAACTATTCCAGCCTTTGATTTGGAAGAGTTCAAATGTGTCTTCAGGGGTGAATGAGTTCATATCAAAACAAAATCAACAAAGAATTTTCCATACAAAAGCTATACAAGCATTGTTCAATACTGAGATGATTTAGAAAAACGTAAAATGTGAAATATTAATCAGGAACAAATTCTTTTGTATCTGTGTAAGGTCACAATGCTACCTTATAACTAAAACTGACCAGAGCTATGTCAGGGCCCTATATACTATATCTATGAGGTTTGTCATGATGGACTGAGCTTATATATATCTATGAGGTTTGTCATGATGGACTGAGCTTTTCCTTGGATAGAAAGTAGAACTTTCAAATATATCCTAATTATGGTAAACAGAAAAATACGTTATATGTCCAGTAGTTTGATTATCATCGGGGCCACAGTAGATGGTGTATACACACAATGATAGAGTTTATACATGATATTTCCTGATTAAATATCTCATGCAATCATAACAAATCTAGACTAAAACATTTGATTTTTCTAGTCTAACACTGAAAATACACTTTCATTTTGAGCAATACAATGGATTCTTGAATTTGTTTGATAATATGATAATATGGTGTCTGTGTCTTCGATTTTGCTATGACATATTCCAGGGGTGCAGTAAATTAGCAGTAAATTAGCGTAACCCGTGGATATCGAGGAAGAATTTCCCCCAAATACTGCTGTAATTTTCCCAATCAAAAAGGCACAGGTGAATGAGTTCAAATGAAGTAAAAAAAAAAAAACCCACTGAAGACTACTGTCTGTGAAGACAAAAACAGGCACCAATAATGAAACGTCTGTCTGAAGACAAAATACAGGAACCATCACTGGTCATTTGTCTGATGAAGGTGACAGTGTGCATATCGTACTAGTCATCGAAACGTCGCATAGAAAATTTTATTGGTTGTGTAAAAAGAACTTTTCATAATAGAGCATTGACTAACTGAGATAGGAAGGTAAGAGCAGGTTATATCGGACTGACCTCCACTGTGTCTTTAGTATGTTGTAGTTCCATTGTGTGATCCTGTAGTACAATGTCCGCCTGTTCCTTGTCATGTCGGCATTCCTTCGTTTGTTTGTGGTGGCGTTTATTTAGCTTTTCATAATCATGCTTCACCTTGCGTACCTGGTCAACAGAAACAAACATTCAGGTAATCGTAAAGACAGAGAGACAGACAGACGACCGACAGACAATAGATTGAGCCTACAATTAATTGACTGAAGCTCCAAAGTACAGCAAACTTTATCATATAGTTTGTAACCTCACACGTTTTCTTGATATGGTTCAATCCAAGAAGCTATGATTCATTTCCAGCAATGTTTATATCAAAATTTAAAGTTCTTGAATTATTCTGACAATCAAAATTATTAACATGAAAATGGAATCAAAAGAAAAATGCTCTGTTTTTCTAACTTATCTTGGGATTAAAGTGAAATTAAGAAGTCTACATATCTTTTAGCTCATTACAGCTTATTTTGAAACATTACAATCACCACAAAATGTATATATGCAGGATATAAGGTCATTTAACTTTCACCAACAGGCCGTTGCGGAACAGAAATCAACAGCGGAGCATTTTACCGAGAAGGCTATATATATCTGGGTGTAGGTTAGAACGACTGTTACGTAAATCCTCAAAACCACAACAATCATATTGTTATTGTTTACAAACTAGCAAGGCAACCAGCAGCAAATTTTATGAGAAAAAAAAGAAAAAACAATCCAACACTGAAGATGGAAATATGACAAAAATGAAGACAATGACAAAAACGATTATGTCAATGACAATGACGACAAAATAACATCAATAACAATGGTGATGATGCGTGTATCTGAAAATGTTTAATTACAATTAATTAAATTTTAATAATGATGATGAAATTAAAGCTGATAACCAATCTCATTAGATTAAAAAATTGAATCATGCCAAATGAAAATTACGATGACGTGAGTCCTACTATTATAATTAATAATTCAGTATCCGAAAACATTAAACTGTTCTGTCAACTCCAAACTATGTATGAATCAAAAAAGGAAAAAAAAAAAGATTTATTATGTATAATTATTTAAATTGTCCACACAAAATAATCCAACTTTCTTCAATCACTTTTGGTCACAATTTGGTTTTTTAATGTAAACTTGAAAATGACAGTTTGTGTCAGTTACTGAGGACTACTATTTATACATTACATGTTTGTGAAACATATTTTAATAATTGACAAATGTGGCATTACTTTTTTTCCCCATTAGACAGCTTCTCAAATATTTTTTTTTAAGTTATAAGACAAACTTAATTTATTTTACAACTAAATTCAATTATCACAAATTGTTTCCCATATTTTTTTTAAATTATACCCATTATAAATAATTCAGCTTTCAAACTTGGAAAAGTTTTCTCATTTTTGACAGAGATTTAAGATAGGTATATATACAATATGTATTACGGGTATGATAAATGAGATGACAGACAGAAATACAGTACCGTGGCAGGGTGTCCACACATACAATTCTTTAAAATCAAGGAAACTTTGTGACCAAGAAGTGACAGAAGGACAGAAGGGTTATTTTCTGAAAAAGTTTTGACAGTTGAGCCAGTCATGTCAAATTTTAGATCACTCAAAAAAAAAGTGTTTAAACTCCACATTGACCGCATCCACCTTTTTTAATAGCAACCTGTCCGTGCAGGACAAAAGGTTCTTTGGAATGCCCTGGGCCTTTTCTATGTTGTAATAAGTATAAGGCTGAGTGATGATCCAAAGGAAGTGATCGACCATCAACTGTGACTCTGGTGTCTACGGTAACAAGGTGAAAATGTAGCACAATTATTTTTGCTGATTAATTAATCCTGTTGCAATGTCATATATCTACAAGAACATGGAACATTTTGCAAAAATTTAATATATGCAGCAATTAACAATTTAACTTTTTTTTTTATATTAAATCTTGAAAAAATACCTTACATCCTGAAAAATACTACAGTATATCAATCTGATTGAAACCAGATCTTTAATTCCACTCGGAAACTCTATGTTCTAGTAAACGTAGAGTGTCAGAGTGGAATTAAAGATATTTTCTCTTTGTATAAAGAAATGGTTTAAATAATGAAATGTTTCAAAGATATTTGTACATTCAAGTAAATACTAAATTTTAGCAAATAAATTTCTTTTAAATATTTCTTAATAACAATGTTGATCTTTGTCTTTTTATGAAAATTGTCCATCAGCATTAAGAGATAGAATATTTTTAAATAGATATATTGTAACCTTTTTACAAATAAGAGTAAACATTATGGCACCAAATTTAATGCTTTAACCCTTTTTTTTTTTTTTTTATTTCTGACCTTTAAAAACAAGTTACCCAGTTTTGAATTATAAAGCAGTTTACACGAAACTTATCTTTTGTTGAATGATAGAACAAGTTTGCTCATTATTGAACAACGAAACAAGTTTACCCAGAGTTGAATAATGAAAAAAGTTGGTCCCCCATGGCATTGTAGAACAAGTTTATCCAGTACTGAATTATAGTACAAGTTAACCCTGTGTTGAATTATAGAACACATTTACCCAGTGTTGAATTGGAGAACACATTTACCCAGTGTTGAATTATAGAACATGTTTACCCAGTGTTGAATTATAAAACAAGTTTACCCATGGTTGAATAATGAAAAAAGTTGATTCATTATTGAATAGTTTAACAAGTTTTACCCATTGTTGAATAATGAAAAAAGTTGATTCATACAAGTTTACCCATTGTTGAATAATGCAAAAAGTTGATTGATTGTTGAATAGTTAAACAAGTTTACCCATCGTTGAATTATAGAACAAGTTGAGCAAGTGTTAATTTATAGAACAAGTTTATCTTTTGTTGAATTATAGAACAAGTTTATCTTTTGTTGAATTATAGAACAAGTTTATCTTTTGTTGAATTATAAGACAAGCTTACAGAGTCTTTCGTAACCCTCCCTTAGAACTAGAACTATAACTACTGTCTGTCTATATTCACAAGTTCAATAATTCCTCTCTATAACTACTGTCTGTCTAAATTCAAAAGTTCAATAATTCCTCTCTATAACTACTGTCTGTCTATATTCACAAGTTCAATAATTCCTCAAGTGTTTCTGTATGTTAACAACATGTCTATAATGTCCACTTGCCAATTAACATCAGTTCTACTTTCTCCTTAGCATGGTTTCTATAGACAAATTCACTGTATTTCTTTTAAACACAAATTAACAAAACTACTATGCATAAAATCAACTGTACACAATTTCAGCACGACATTTTGCAAGAAATTGTAGGCAAGTACATATCGTATGTCATGCAAACTTTAGCTAATACACTAAATAATACACTAACTACATATAAACAAATCAATGCAATTAATGAAACACAGACCTCCTCTTTGAGGGCCTTGAGGTGTGTATCATACTCAGATATCCCTGTCCTCTGACTGTCCTCCAGGTCTTTTACTTGTTGTTTCAGACGTCCAATCTACAAAAAGAAAATGTGTGGTAAATTCATACAGAAAAGATGTTAGAAGGAAAAATCTTAAAAGCCAATCACCAAAAAAACGTCATCCAGGGTTAAATAGTAGAAAATAATTAACAGATCAATAAAAACAAAAAGGAAATAGAGACAAAAAAAGAAGAAAATCTACATAAATGTATCTACGCCTGTAGCAACATTCTTGTATGGTAACTTAATAATAACAACTTATATACAATTTTAAGGTTTAAGTTAAGGTCCAATTGGCTTGCAGGTTTACAACACTTATACTTTCATTCTACATTAGGGTCATACTGGGCCCATTTAAAGCTTAAATATGTTATCATAAGGGATTCCTACCAAATACATAAGTGGGATAAGTAAAAGGGAAAAAATCTGGAACGTCAACACAACCTTTGGTAACCTTGATATTACTGAATGTTATAACTGTAAAACATTTCTAGGACATCATCAAATTTATATTGCAATAGGAAGGTTTTTATGTCCCTACAGGAAATCTTGGCCTATTTACATTTAAGTGTCCTATTTAAATGTAAATAGGCCAAGATTTCCTGTCAAAGATTACCTATCAAATATTTTTTTTCAAATAGTCATGTGGACTTATCAAAATAAGATGCTGTCTAACTCTATATATCTACACCATAATATCGTCTCCCCATTCAATACACCAACCCCTGGCTCCATCCTAACATCTATACTACATTATTAAGTAAACATACAGACAGCACAGTCTCTCCTTTACAGATATTTTAATCAAACTTTATTAATTTTCCTGAATAACTTTCATAGATACAGAAGCTTCAATTGAATGACCATGGAATCCATCAGTATAAGTAATTATCAGGACTTTGACAAGAGTAAGATCAACTTACAATGTACTAGCTGTGGGTATAAAGATGAAATTTGAAATCTCTACAGCTTTGGAACCAAAGGTATCATGTTACATATCAGTGATAATATCCATTACAATATCAATTTATGCAAAGTAAAACTTCACAGTCATTTCAAAGCTGTAGGTATACCAAACTATGGGATAGTATTCGATAAATTGTCTTGACACACCCACCTTTTGGCTTATAAATATCTATTTTCACAAAACAGTCCATGTCCATACAGGGCAGAAACCTGAGGCCCTAGCTGTGCCAGGGCTACCATTTATACCCGGCACATACATTGTATATATAATCTACCAAAACCAGTATTTATTTAATGAGATACCTATCATGTATATTCTAGTTATGTATGAAAGGACATGAGAGTAATCTGACCAGTCCGTCCATCTCTGACGACATGTGGGTACTTGTCTTATCTACAAAGGATTTCTATCAATGTTTTCACATTCATTAGGGGATTATCACAAATATTTAAACTTCTAGTTACACTGACTTAAACTGACAGATATATATATATATCTATGTGTGTGATTTCATGTGGAACTAAATACATCATGCTTTCTCTGAGATTTACCCGAAGCACTATTAGAGATTTAAAAGAGACTCAATAATAAATATCTAGTTTAAATATATATATTAAATTTTAGATAAAATCTTTAATCAATGAAAATATTGGTTTTGAAAAGGCGTCAACAATATATTTCAAGTTTAAGTTGTGAAAACAAATACATGTATGGCAATGAAGTTATCTAAATTGTAAAATGTTTTTTACCATCTACTTTACATGAAAAAAGATTGAACAATACTAATATGTTATATATATATTGTATGTAGTCTTCAATAGTCTTGCAAAAAAATAGCAACAAAGAGAAATTTAAAAACAAACCTACAACAACTATTTCCCTTTATACCCTCTCTTTACTTTCAAAATAACACACATATAAAACTTCAAAATGCTTCTAAAATTCCATGATGTTTAAATTCCAAAACTTACCCACAACCAAATAAAAACTATGTTATATTTATATAAACCCTCCACCACAGTAACAACCCAACCGACATACCTACAATAAAACATAGGATAGTCCTACCTGTGTTGATGCTGCAGTTCTGTCCACATGCTGGAAATCCTTTCCATTATTATTTCCTGTCGGTTGTCCACATTGGTGTCAGAAAGGAGAGTCTTAAAAAACTCTCTGTAGGCTGAAAAATCATATTTCTGTATGTTATCATCAATGTTGCTGAAAATTTCATTTCTTTATTCAGTCAGATTATCAAAATGTAAAACCTTGATGAACAGTGATGATATGCTTATTGTCTACATTTACAAAAAAAAAAAATCATTTTTAAATTTTTAAATCAAGATGAGATGTTGCATTCGTCAGCTATAGGAATATTAGACAATTGATATTATTAGGGGGGTTGAATGGACACCTCTATTTGTTCTTTGACTTTTAATTTTCCTGATTTTCCCTCTCTCACCTCTTCTAGTACATAAATATTTTATTTGTAATGAGATAATAAATTGAAACCTTACAAACATGCAGTTTTATCTCTGGACTTAATCAGTCACGGTATCTCTTTTGAATTTACATAAACTTGAGCATTTCCTATCATTTTCATAGGTAATAATTCATAACTCAGGGACTTGTTTAAAGTACTGACTGTACCTATTATTTGCCTCGTGAAGTTTTCTAAATCCAAAATACATCAGTTGTATTGCAAATAAAATGTATATATATAATTATAATGAGTTAATAATTAGCTGTACCATAACTACTTTTTGATTTGCAACTAATTTTTCAGAGTTGACACCCAGTCTTTCTATTGTTGGAAATAAAAGAAATTCCTTTAAAAGTTCCAAGACGTGGTCAAAAACATAAATTTAAATGATGCTTGCCTTAATAATTCCAAATTCATACCACTAATATGTAACTGAAATATTTTAATATTTTACTGCTGTCCTTGTTCCATCATCAGACCATGTGCTCCGTGTTTAATGTTTACATCAGTGATCTAATAAAATCTTCAAAAATATCTACTAGTATTTTATTCTAATACTATACCATAGGTTATATTTAACTGCCTGCATGAATGCATATCAAATATCTATTTGTTGTAAATGTCATGATCATATGTATATAAGATTTTATATCAAATGTTGTTCATTGAAACGATCGAAGACAGAATCACAACTGATTGTCCAAGTGCCAAAAGCATTGTATACAGACAAAAGCAACCACTCAACCCATTAACTGATCAATCGACCCTCGCAAAATGTGTATCTGTGTGTATTGTAAAACAAAAATAATTACAACACGTGCAAAATCTTACCTTCGCTTCTAAACAGTGTCATAGTTCTAGTTACTTTAGTAGCATGTCAGTCGGGGAAAAGATGGGAAACACTTTTAAAACTTTATCTTTGTTTATTGAAAAACATGTTGTTACCTGTTCACTGTCATTTTTGAACATGACATTTCTTGCTCCTTGCATCTGAACAATGTTAGTCGGTGGGGAGTATCAATGGGGCATTGTGAGATTTGTGAAAGTGATCAAGTTGAAAGAATCAAAAAGTGTGCAAACGTGCTTTATGCCTAAATTCTTACCCAAATGAACATTTGGAGTTCAACCTATGCAGACAAACCGCGCGCCGGTGTAAACAAATTCGTTGGTACCGTAAAACGGTCTGCTTCCTGTCAATGTTGTAAAATTAACGCTTGCGCTCTTTTGTTTTTGTTTACTTCCGGGGCGGATCTAGCAGACGGAAAAGTTAAGACTTACCAGAAAAAATGTTGCTTATATTTGATGACAAGCACAAGGAACACCTTTCCTTTTTAACAGACACAGAGACAGATGGTAAGAACATTTCTGCTGTAGAGCATAATAGCTCAACGCTTGTGATTAACAACTGGGAATGAACTCATGTGACCATCATCACCATCATGATCACAGGTGCTCGGGTTCTTGAATATATGTGATATATTATCGCACCCCTCTAGGTGCGATAATATATCACATATATTCCATAACCCGAGCACCTGTGATCATGATAGTTTTTTGTAAAATGAATACCCTTATGGCCTACCGTTAATACACCTATAATATAATCCTTGTGTATTGACTGACAGACGAGGCTAGTACCTATGTCAGGATGGAACAGGCATATAATTGTAGCAGGTTTTAATTGTACACATAGGATTAGGTCGCCATCTAGCTTCGAGCTAGAGGGAATTTCCCTTTAGCTCAGTGGTAGAGCGTCCGACTAGGAACCTTCACCCTCGAACACCACAACCCAGGTACTAACTCCCTGTCACCACAGGTAGGGCCACGTGACGGACACA
>JAUMHH010174566.1:0-15733 GCA_032359455.1 Chlamys rubida | reverse complement strand
CTTGGTGCCTTCGGCATGGCATTTCAGTGAGATAGCACTATAAAGTCGGCATCAGATCCGCGCTATCACAAGGAGGCCAGCACACCAACATACCCTGTCTCCTGCATACACACACGCAAGCACGTATACGCTACACACATGGAGGCACGTTCTTAAATTACCTAAGCTGTTAATAGGTCGTGAAACAAAATTAAATCTAACCAATCTTGTTGATAGTTGCATATTTGTTACCTTTATACAAGATCCCCTCACCTGTTTTTTTATAGATATTCTGACTTTTTAATGTTTATTTCCCCAGCAGCTAAGAGGAAATATTCGATCACTATTTATTTCTTTTCGGTTGTGTCTTCCTTGGCACCGTTTCATTTGAGAAGACGTTAAATCTTGAACGGGTGCCAAGGGAGACAACACAGAATGTGGATGGTAGACATACCGTCTTGGTAGCTATACATTTAAAACATGCTACACATTAAACTCAATGTTTACCTAAGCGCAAAAAAAACTGTCAAAATTGGTACTCGAGTCTATACGACGTGAAAGGAGACACCGGAGAAGAGAGGGCATTCATATCTCCATCCCCCTAACAAATATACTTTATACATTAACAACAGAAAATTTACAAAAGAAAAGCGAAGGAAAACACATGCAAAACAACTACATTAAACGTTGCCATCTCCATATTTTACAACCACCAGTTAAAATGTGGGGTCAGAAACCATTTTTGTCTGTTGATAATCGTCCAAGTCATATCTATCCGATTGGCTTCAACTAAAAGAACGCATCAATATAAGAAACTGATATGGCTATTACGATATGCAGTAGGGTGCAGCAGACAAAAACAGCTTCAAAACGGCAAAAGCTGCAGACTAGAAATGAAGTGTAGGAGTAATTTATTGACATGAACCCGGGTCCCGGTCTGTGAATCCCTCTGCCAATGCTGGATCACGTTTCCGGATGTTATCATACACAAATGTGTGGACCGGATTAGTATTCCCATTAACTGATTGTACAGCCCGGAATATACACGAAATATTCATTATCTTTATATTTCGAGATCATCATTTCTGAGACGAGTTAATCTTCTAAAATGGTTTTGGTAATAAGGTATTGACCGTATTTCGACGGTCTTATTATATATAAGATCGTTTTTAACTATCAGGGTTACCATAGATCCTCATGCCGTTGACGGATAGGTATATGATACCAATGTCGTGACGAGTTGTAGCGCGAGCTGTCACAGAAAACACATCTTTTATCTTTATGTTAATTGAGCAGTAGATATTCCCTTCAGTTGAAGTTCATTCAAGCCTTATAACATGTATATCTATCTATGTATAATTATCAGATTTTGTTGGCACCCTCAGTTATGCGGGACTATCTACGTATCCCATATCAGCTAAACAAAATCTGTTTTTTTCTCTACCTCTTTGTGTTCAGTTTTAATATCCTCGCAACAATTTTGGTCATATAATGATATGTGCTTAAGAAGACACCATTGCAGAGAGTAAATAAAAAAGAAAGAGAGGAACCAGAAATTAAAGGGACAAGAAATAAATGCCAAGTGATGCAGCGGTTGCTAACTGTACTACCGTTATAACGAACGATTGAGATTGTTAGGACTGGTACATAGGGAGATTTAGTTTTGTTATATTTTGTTTAACATCCTATCAACAACTAAGGTAATTTAAGGACGTGCCACCGAGTGTGTTGCGTATTCGTGCATGTGTGTATATGTGCCATAGAAGAGAAAACCTAAAAAATACACTAGGTATTGCAATAAGAGCATATAACCGTAATTTTGCAAGCATTTCCTTAATAGATGACAAAAGAGGAAACCCACAATGTTGCAGGGGCCCGCTTTAGACGCCTTTTACGACATGCAACCGTATAAAGCAGGGCTTTTCCTGACCGACTCTGCATAGGGTTCCACAAATAAGTCAAAATTATATGAAAATAGAATGTACAGCAAGAGACACCACACCATTTAATTTGTCGCGACTATAGTGCTCTACCGAACCAAATAACAAACCTTTAGATTTCTATTAATAAAGCAAAATGTACATATCAACAAGGCACAACAGGTAATTTTGCATGGAGTGTTTTGAGCTATTTAGAGAAGACGTATTTAATCTTAAACCATGGAACCTGATGTCGACCACATCGAACCTTGTTCATGTTGGGACTTGAACAATGGGAAACTCCAGCACTTTTTCACTCTTGACTTTTAATATAAGTATTCTTTGTAGCGGGCGTTGCTAACTCACATTGCATCCTTTACGCACAGAAACTCTGACCGTATCAATGAAATGCCATTGCTTCACTTCACTAACGAACACACCAACGAATCCACAGACAGGATGAAAACGACAGATAGATTATATTCTAATATATCCTGCGTTAACATGATCAGTAAACGTTATTTCCGCGTGGAAGTGTTAATATCGCACGCGACAACACTACAGTATACCGCAAACCATTGCTGATAAATCCAGATATATAAAACTTTTGTATAATTTATCGTCAATTACTTCTGACAGATGTGTCTAGACCCTGTGATTTTACTATTTGTTATGGTTTGTACAAGGCTATTGCTCCGCTGTATTTTGTAGTTCAACAGTAATGATATATTTCAAATGTTATCTGTTGAAGGGACGTTTATTCCGGGTTCAGTTTAATTTTATTAGCTTTAACGTCAAATAAAAAGCTTAAATCATTTAAGGACGTGCTTCCATGTGTGTTATGTTTGCATACATATATGCTTGGTTTTATATATTGGAGTATGTACCTCCTTGCGATAGCGTGGATCTGATTCAGTAACTAAAGGATCGGTTTAGACAGGTTATATTTTATATCTTTAAAATAAGGCTCTGCTTTGACAAAATATTGGAACAAGTTAATCAAGTCATATGTGACGTCACGCTACCACAATTGGTACACTACCCAAATTGGTACACGGTGAGAAAATGGTTCGAATTGTACTTAAAAATTAAATTTGAGCATTTTCCTTTATTATTATAACAAAAGAGATCTTTATCAGCATTTCCACAGAACAGTTTTGTTTTCAGGAATATTTTAAGAGTAACCGATGACTTCCAAGCAAACATGTCAGAAAACCAGTAAAAACGACGTACGTCGACGAAATTTTGGAGGATTTTAAAGGGGTTAAATATAAGCATGTTTAAATGTTGATTTCTGGTCCTGATAACCGGATAATATAAAAGTTTATATATACAATTGTAGTTCAGTATGATATTTATAAAAGCAAGTTATTTTGTTGCAATCGGCACATCAACTAGTAGAAATAAAAACAAGTTTCAAAGCCTGTGATGTGTTGTACCAATTTGGGTCCTAATCACGGCCGTAAAACGGACGAAATCTCACTGCGAGTTAAGCGTTCTATTTTCAACAAATTTCTTATAATTTAAAAAAAATGAACCACCATAGGTAGTCTTTGTCAAGAATCAAGAAACATTCCAGATACAAGATCTGAATTTTTAAATATAAATGAAAAACTGTCAAAATTGTATCAATTATGGTAGCGTGACGTTACCACTCATAATTCGGATGGAAGCGTGCATAGGATCTTAGTGTGCGAGTAAACTAGATTACCAAGAGCAAGTGACCCCATACGTTTTCACGTCGAATCAGGGAATCGAACCCAGCCGTCTTTCTTTGTTGTGTTAGACCCAAAACGGCCCCTCGAAATAAGGCCATGTTTGGTCAAAATCGTTACACATCAACCGCAACTTAAAGGTGAAAACTGGTAAAATGCTAATATCAAAAGTGTACGAGTAGTGTGAACGCTGTACTTTATGAAAAAAGCATAGTATCTGTGTATACTTAGTAATGGTTTTCAAAGTGACTCGTTCATGAAGGTGTTTTTGAAAAATGCTATCAGTTGCTTTGTAAAGAAGGTTATCATATATTAGAGAAAAAAAGAGTTATGCATTAGTTTCGACATACGAGGTTTGTTATTGCGATTTATATAATGGTTCATTTTTAAACACATGTAGAAGTCAATAGCATTCAGCGCTTGTTCTTTATATTATACTTTCATACTATATTTGCCATTAAAAAAAATCCTAATTGAAAACAAATATGTAATATCTTTTATCTACTTTTCTCCTGACATTGGCATCTGTCGCTGTAGGGATACATACATAGCTCCAATCCATGTGTTACGTTGATAGAGGAAATACTTTGTCTTGTGGATGAATCAAATATGGAAGGTACAATTCAGGGAAATATTCATTTAAAAGTATAATCGATTCATTTGCTTTACTGATGGTTGGTTATTATATTTTTCTTACTCGAGTGTGTTAATTTTCAAATTGTATAAAAACACGAAGTTTACCGAGTGTGTTTTTCAATTTGAAAATTAACTAACGAGAGTTACCTAATCGTGATAATTAATCATCACGAGTTTAGAGACCTGTTTCTCCCATAACGTTCATATTTTCTCTGAAAAACGACTATTTCCCCTTGGAAAACACATCATGTGTTTTTCCGATGGAGAAAACAATTAACATGAGGCATGACGTCTCAATGGAAAATGACGTAGAAAAAAGATTGTTACATTACGTCATAAATAACAGATTGACCAATGAAATCATCTCCAAGATGTTACCAAAACGTGGTTAACCAAAATTGTTTACCAACTCCTAGCAGGTTTATCCAATGAGTCATGAGTGAGGAAACGTACAGTGGTTGTGGGGAAAAAATTACTTCCAACTTAACTTAAAGGCATGATGAGAGAAATTTGTATCGTTTCCTTAACGTAATTTGATGGGTTAGATCTGATACATCGAAAAATCAGTAGCCCATTACTGATTTAAGTGATTAAACAAGGTTGAATTCCTACAAAAAGTTATACTTTACATGTTTCTTTGATAATGAATATTAAAATGGATTAGCAATAATCCGTTTGTCTTGAAATTGAATAAAACGTGTCGAACGTATGTGGGTGTTAAGTTTGTGGAAAATTGTTTCGACTTACTTCCCAATGCGATGGTGCATTAATACCGATTACAATAAAAAAAATATTAACAATAATAAATAATGAAAATGGTATTTTTAATCTAGATAGTAAAACAAACGTATTTGAATATTACTATCTGTCCGCTCAGCGTTTATTTGTAAATTTTAATCTCTCTGTCGTTTCAGATAAAGCAACGGCAACAAGACCAACAATTGAAAGTTAGAACTTCACAAGCGCAAAGACACCTGAAGATGTCGGAAGAAGAGGAAACGGTCTCCAAAGAGCAGCTGTATACAGCGATAGGAATGTTGGCGGTGTTTTCCGTTATTGGCGTCATCGGCAACGCTCTTGTTCTGTACGTATTTTCAAACTTCAAACAGAAACTGACTTCGACTATCTTCATTCTCACATTGGCCGGAACGGACTTCATCACCTGCTTAATCACCATACCGTATACCATAGTGGTAGAGATCCTAGAATATTCATTATATTATGACATTGTGTGTCAAATCTATCAGTTTTTGATTACGACAACGGTCCCGTTTTCGGCTTTTGTTATGGTAGCCATTGCCGTAGACCGGTATTTATGCATCTGCCATCCGTTCCGGCACGCCATGACGATCCGAAGGGCGGAGTACATCGTCGCTGTCTTATGCGCCCTTGCGGTCATGCTCGGAATATTGTGTTGTTTGAACTACGGGGTATTGGATATGTATGCGGATATTCCAGTCTCTAATTCTTCGTCCAAGAACGGTACAACAATGTACAACAGTTCTACAGTGTTATCTGGCCATTTCGCTACAGGGAATGCGATTCACAATGCCACCAACTTCACATATGACCAACCAGTGCTTACGGAACATGTCCTGATACAAGCTGGAGTGTGTATGCCCATTAGCATGGACAACCCATTTTTTCATGTCTACCAGAAGATTTATTCAAGTTTCTTCGCAATTTGTGCAGTCATCGTCATGGTCCTTTACGCTATTATCTACCGTTCTGTGTTGGCAAGGCGACGACAAAGGTTAAAGATAGTCACCAACAAATGCTGTGGTTTCTGGAATGCTATTCCGAACGAGACTGAAACCACAGAAATATCTACATTAACAACCGTATCTGATGTTCCTGACGTAGAAAAACATGACAAATCTGTACAAAAGAATGGAACGAATTCTTCAACGCCACAACCGGGTGAAAAAGACGTTATAATTCGCCCAAGCAATGTGTCCCGGGCAAAACTTGAAAAAATGAAATTAGCTAATATAAAAACTGCGTTTATGCTTTCAATTGTAACTCTTGTTTTTATTGTAGCGTTCCTGCCTTCGTGGCTAGTGGCTTTGCGAGTTTTCAAAATGAATGTGGTTGTTTTCTACATGTACTTCTCATACAATGTGGCTAATCCCGTTATCTATGCTTTCATGAACAACACGTTTAAAGCTCAGCTGAAAGAGCTGTTCAAGTGTAAGTCTTAACAGTGAAAATCCATCTCGTCAAAGACAACAACAACTTGTAATACAAAAGATAAAAAGATGCTTAAAATGCCCGCCATTACTGTAATATGACGTGTGTACATAATTCACAGTAACCATCGAGGACATGTCTTGTAGATTGTCTGAAGGCGCTGGAATGTTTTGACATTCAGAGTGTTATTTGAAATGGAAAGCATAACTTGTGTTTTAACAACCTAATGATTTAACCGAAATGGATTAAATTCTGAGAGGAAACTGCTGAAAATGTACCAGTGATACATGAATGCATATCCGAAAAGGTTTTTCAGCCGTTTCTATAAAAGACGTTGCACAAAAATGACTGGATGGACTCTACTTTGTCCTCGTTAGGTTTTTATCGTATCATTGTTATAAATACAATTATGTTACATTTCATTTTTCTATAATATTTTCACTGTCATTTTCAGTCATGCATGATTTGAGAAAATGTTGAAACGGGAACGGATATTACCGTTTTCTTCATGCGTTTTGTTTGTTCTTTCGTATCGTTAATTTATAATAAGCTCCCGTGTATTATATATATAGGGGTTTATGCACTCTAGTCACTCACTGATTTAACATGAGTATAACATATAGACCAAAGATTATATTAGAAAATATTCGCCAAAATGTATGAATTTGTTTCTCGCAACACACTCGCTTGTCTGGCGTTTATTTTGGCCCGATTGTCTGTAGTCTCGCATTGTGGCTGGCAGACATCCCACACTATCTTTATAATTACAAATGAACTTATATATATTTCTGATATTTGAGTTAATTCATATGATCATCTAATAATCCGTGGGTCATCGTAAATCCGGACCAGATACGCAGTTAATTTGGAAGCTTATTATGTAATTATTTTTGAAAAAACTGACCGGATTTATGGGATTTCATTTATCATTTTTATCTGCTTTCTCACTCTTCCTCTATATGCGCCTAATTAAGAGCCTTCCGGGAATGGCACTTTTAAAAATATGTTGTTTTGCGCAAGTCTTAATCTTCTTCGATACTCCATTGTTTACGCTCACTTACGTCCTCTGCACAGAGTGCAAGTGAGCGTGACCCCTGGAGTAGCGAAGATGGTCGTAATAGCCTATTTTAGAAGTGTATACAATACTTTTGAGCATAATTTTAATTTAGCATAGGAAAAATATGTTAAATATGACCATATGTTATCGTGAAAAATCTTGTAAATCGCTATTATATTGCTAGTTTGCAAATAAAATCAACTGCGATTTAATATTGATTCAAACACATTTCAAAAGGTATATTTTCCGTTGTAAGTCGGTTTCAAGAATGCGTGAAATGTATGCGTGTGTGTTAGAGGCATTTTGGTACATTAACAATTCTCGGACGAAACAGTCGTTGAATGAAAGGTAGCATTTCTGAAAAAAACTATTTCATAGTAGTTTCAAAAGGTGTGTTATCATGTTTTGTATTAATACTGATTTTCATGTTCTTGTAATACAACATACTAGACGTAATTGAAAGCTTTAAACGTAAAGGAACCTCGCATTTTTGTGGTCGTCGCAACATTTCGGACATAGTATCCGTTTTGAATCAATATATTAGCTCTCAATCGTGAAGGCAATATTTGTTCTGAAGCAGAACATGGTACGTTTTTAAGATTTCTTTTAGGAAAATACAATTCTTAATTAGTTAAATCCTGAAACGGACACTTCTAAGAGAGAGTGTTGGCTCTCCTGTATTTTCGGTATGTGATGATCAACCGTATGTTGAGTCGGTGTTTACACTCTGTACTTTTTTTGTATTACAAGATCTACTTATTGTTTTATTATGTCAGTGCTTGCAATCCACTGTTTGATTTTATTCCATGTTTGTTTTACAGCTTAACGGAATGTTTCCTGATGTATTTTTTAGTCGAGATCTTGCTAATACGTATATATCTTTATTATGCTCAGCAGGTATTTGCAAAATTCGTAAAATGAGAGGAACATATATATAACATTATATAAACAATGCTGTTGCATCATTTTGACATTGTTATAAGGGACCAGAAATCCCTTTTAGCTATATTGATAT
Source organism: Chlamys rubida (assembly GCA_032359455.1). Classification (NCBI taxonomy): domain Eukaryota; kingdom Metazoa; phylum Mollusca; class Bivalvia; order Pectinida; family Pectinidae; genus Chlamys; species Chlamys rubida. The sequence goes on along the minus strand of JAUMHH010174566.1, from coordinate 7,222 downwards.
ATTCATAATGTATGCTTCTAATCTTGAATGTACAAAATTTGCATGATGGTGAAGTTATAATGCTTTTGAGACCCGCTTCATCTCATTTCATGTTCAAACTTTTTTCTTTAAAATACCTACATCATAGATAGAACATGTGACGTCATGTGCTATTTAAAATTATTTACTTCTGTATTACCTTACATACGTCTAAAGAGGATCGGTGAATGTACGTGCGTTCAGCTGATGAAACACAAGAAGTACGGGAGTTTTTTTCTTGTTTGATCACATGATTCTTTTTATGGAAATGTATTCTCTATGATATATATTTTAGTGTTTTCCAACAGCTAACATGTGTTTTGCTTTACACCACCTCATTTTAAAGTCTTGTTTGTTCCTTAGTTTCTAAGATTTATATTATTCTATGAAGATGATATAAAAACAAAAAGTGTAAGAACAATAAGACTTACAATAATTATTATTCTCTTTCACAACAATGCTTTTTAAACTCTAGAATTCTAACTGGTTTATAAGTACAGTCAATCTACGGATCTTTCCGGACATGTTGCCTTTTTTACAACTTTTTTTTCAAAAAAGGATTAATGAAATATGAATAATTCAAAACAGTCAATTCCTTAACGTAGATATAGTAATATATAACCAAATAGTTTGGAAATTGAGAGGATATCGGTTTCCAATTTAAACTCTGATAATTACATTGCATGAATATTTAAGTAATATTAACAGCAAGCGTACTGCAGGGTGGAACAATATACGCCCGTCCAATGCCGATCTAACTTATTTAATAATCTTATGATGCATCATTGTAAATGTATCAGAATACGGAAATGTACGGAAAATAGAAGAAACAACAATTGTACAGTTTTTTTTCAGGAAAGTTTAGTACTATTCCGGGAAAACGATAAAAGAAAAAACACATTTCACACTGCACCTGACCAACTTAAGCTGAAGGCATAAATTCATTTCACGTATCCTTTATAACCTTTAAAATATATTTGTATATGAATTGTCTCACTTTGTACATATTTCAAACCAAATAAAAAATGAAATTACCCCTTTTTGCCAATAATTAATTAACCTTACACCTTTAAAACTAAAGATATTTTCATTGTCTATTAATTACTGGCAGATTTATAAGACGATGTGTTAATATTGACAAATTCTTATCAGAATCCTGTGATATTTGACTTAGTTGCTTTGCGGAAACTGCTGATCAATCAGATAGAAGTTTGCTAATAAATTATGCGCAGGTTTTACTCATCCTTGTGCTTAGTCTTTGATATTGTATAACAAAAATATTGACCAAATTTCATCAGAATCCGGTCATATTTGACAAAGATATTTTGCAGAAACTCAACCAATCAGACCACATTATGCATATTATTTTGACTGGATTTCGCTCGACTAAACTTAAAATCAGTCTTCATACTAAGTGTCATCGAAATCGAAAACTTTATTTTGGAAATCGACTATTCAGAGCGCTGAACGCTAACTCTTTATGCGCGGAATTTGCTCAACATTCAATTTAGCGTCGGTCCTTTTAAAATGTTAATGCATACCGAATTCCATCTAAATCGAACGATATTTAAACTAGTGATCTTGCGGAAACGTAAGTTTTGACGGTCGGACGGACGCTCCCAATGCCATAATACGGCAACAAAACGACTACTGTTAAATGTTCAGTTGTGTAACCGCAGAACGTACCATTATCGTTCATACATCGAGCGCACAACGTTTCCTCAACTGTGCGAATAAATAGTCGATCGCCCTGATCTTGTTGTGCGACAAGGTACAATCGGTGGATCGATGTTACGGTATGAAAAACATCCGAAAGGTTCATTTGAAAAAGAAAGTACATCGCACACATATTATATATCCAATTGGTATACTTTACACTTCATTTTAATTCTTCAATGCATGTAACACGTTAATGCAGTGACCGTAAAGCTATCAATAAAGGGGACGTGTCAGGTACAGTAGTAGTACACGTACGTGGTGAAATGCATGAAGTTAATCGCCAATTAAAGTTCGTTCATCATTGATTATTATTAAAACACAATTGGACCTTATCTGTGTTAATTGTGTCTGTATTCTGTAAGGCTTTGTGTGGAGATTTCACACCTTCTCTATGGTTTAGTAGTTATATCTGGAATGGTATTTATTCATAGGTCATTCCTTTTTCGTAAAAAATATCGCACAGTTGTGCGCACATATGACATCGTGTAACGTTGTGCAATCCCACAAATATATAAAATTAAGTAAATCAAAATTACATTAAGAGTGTTACGATATGTCAACTAATCCAGGTAAAATAGTAATTGTATGTTTTACATTTTGTGGCGAGAACATCTTTTTGTAAGGAGATGGATGTCACAGAATGGTGGCATACATCTTTAACTAGCCTAGAATGTGTATATAATTATAATACTCTTAACCCAATAAAGATGTTTCAAGGTTCCGCAACATCATGATACTTTCAGTCGTTGATATTTTAAAAGTAATTCAAACTGAAAACAGTAGTATTTTTTTATATGCAGGAACTATTTAATTATAATTTATGAAAATTGAATTAATCTTTACATTCATATTGGGCTTCCTCAATATTCCAATGGTGAAAACAAATTTAGCACTTTCTATTTTCTTCATGTATGAAGGTGAATTATACTGATAGCGAATATTGCTTAGTAAACTTCTTAGTCCTTATATGTAAAGTGCCACATTTGCACTTGACAAATATGAATTTTGTCAGTAAAGAGGGAAAGTCGGACTTTCAATACAATATTTCAGTATATTATACATTTATAGATTGCACGACTTTACCTACTGGTACAGTAATTTGGATGTCTCGTTTTATTTCCAGTATTCGTACAACAATACGTCTTTGTTGCATATCCTTATACAGTAACATAATATCTTTCTGACGTCAGCAGTAAATATTTTGACAGCCATTCACATACGATCAAAACATTGATTACGTGATAAAAGATAAGGCAAATATTTTCATTTACTGAATAAATATATCTATGATACACTCTTATCATGTTATTATGGATGAGAAAATATATATTATGCGCTATCCCAAATTGATGTCCTGGTCCAGTTTGTTTACAGTCTCAGTTTTAAAAAATCTAAGATAACTGAAAACTGAAAAGTGTTTATCGGTAAAAACGATATAACGGAGTTTGTTTAAATTTGTAAGTTTTTATTTAAACAGATTTGTAACATATACGATACATAGCAAAAATGTTAATTTAACATTGCACAACGTCTTTTAGCCTAACAATTTATAAACAACTGTGTCTTTGCTATAAACTTAGAAATACCACGCACCGTGAACGGTATTTTGTAAATTACCTTGTTTCATTAGTTTTTCTTCTGGACAAAAACATCACATAGTTTGCCCTTATGTAAGCTGTATGATATATATATATATACGTTTTATGAAGGTGAAATATATATACGTTTATTGCAAGTGTTTGTTGTTTGTTTTTATTCTGTCTAGATCACAGGTACCGGCGTAAATATTGAGAGATGACAGGAAGTCGGTAAAGGAAATATTAACTATAATTTGCAGTGTTATATTCTCCAAGGGAATAATTGCTATTCTATAAAAAATATCTCTAGTGTTTCGAACGTTGCATTCGCTAATCTCTAACAACTTCCGGGCCTTTATTATTTATGAAAAAAACACATTACCATGATCAAGCTCAAACTGAGATATTGATGCTAGGGGAGATAAAATACTGATAATTAAAAGAGAAAAGATGCAGTGGAGAGGGAGACAGCAGATCGCAACAGATTGTGTGTTCAAATTCAAGTTGAAATTCATGCAAAAATGTCTTTCCAAATCAAATTACATCTTATTTTCTGCGCGTAGCTATGCTATTTTTATATTGTCAACGTCATAACTACAATATCGTGAATTTTATCGTCATTTATAGTTTAGTTTGGTGTTATTAGATTTTAACGTCCTACTAACAGCTAAGGTCATCTAAGGGTGTTTCCTCATTGTGTGTAATGTATGCATGCGAGTACGAGTCATCGTGACAGTATGCTGGGTGTATTTGCCTCCTTTTGATAGCGCTGATATGACGCCAATGTGAGTGATACCTAACTGAAATGCCATGCCTACGGCACCTAGCACAGTAATCGACCCGGTCACATTATACTGACAACGGGTAAACCAGTTGATGCGATTACCCAAAAATTCTAAACGTCAAGCACTATAACTGATTTTGGTATGGCCTGGCATGCCATCCTCACAACTATATATCGAACAAAGGTGACATTTTTGACATGTGAAATAATCCCTGTAAATGATATTAAGAACATTGACATAGAGTTATTGTTAAGCTAAAGTGTGTTTGTTTGTACGGGGTTTAACGTCCTAGCATTAGCAGTGGTAATATGAAAACGGGTGACTAGGGAAAAACTACCGGAAGTCAAGAGTCAGTAAGAGAGAACATAGACGTCTTAAGGGTTGCAATGGAGGCAGCAGATCAATGTTGGTCTCTTGGTCTTTTTTATTGGTTAGATATGGTTTGGTGCTATTATGTTCATTATGTTTAAGACAGGGTTGTATCTGTCAGGGGACAGAACCCATTACCTTCCTCGCATTGGCAAACACTAAACATCCAAGTACTAGGCAGATGACAATGAAGTTGGAGGATCCATTTATGTAGGACAAGGTAAGGATGTATGTTTATACATTTGTACTAGACCCTTTGTAGTGTTGCTTACCATCTGGGACAACTTACTCATATGACCTTAGCTGTTGTAAAAACGCAATATCTAAAGAAGCCAGAGCTAGCTGAACAACCCACATACACAACGACGGCGGTTTCTTCAGTCGCGGCATTGCGCATCTTTTTTATACGACAACGATTCGAACATTCAAGCAGTTTTGTTTCAGATTTATGTTTGAGCTGACCGACTTGCGTCTTCTTTGAAACTCATAATTCTGAAGAGAAAACCATACCTTGACGGGCTTTATGAAAAGATTTATTAAGATTTTTATTATCAACAACAGTGTAATGAGGAAGTCAACAGAAGCTAGACTATGACACTGGATCTCTATACTTCTGCTCTAACTAACTGAGCTACCTGATCAACGGAACTACCGGACCTTATTGCGCTTGTTATATTTAAAACGCGAGATTGTTGGGAGAGCTCTATATATATATATATATATACAACATCAAAGTGGAATCCATCAGCTCTCCACTGTCAATGCTCTATTACAATCGAAGAGATGAGTACACTATTACATTTAACTAGTTTCACAAGGCACTTTTATCAAGCTTAATGTCGCATAACGTCAAAACTACCCAATATTAAATTTACCGACCAAAATATACACGTTACATGAACAATATCCTCTATTTTAATGTTAATCTAAAGTTAATGCGTCTGATTTTAAATAGAATAACGAATATATCTTTAAAAAATCTTACTACCATTAATTCATAAAGCTTACGGAAAACCGTTTTCGTGGTGAAGAGATAAGGTGTGTGTTTTAAGGTTTCAATGAATTGAGGGAAACCTTCATATAACAAAACAGATGAGACTTAAACAGGGTACAAAGATTGAACATCACCACATTTTCAATTTGCACTTGATAAAAATGTAATATTATTTAACTGTAAAAACCATTTGTGAACATTACAAAAAACCTTTCAAGCATCGAATAGTATGAACGACTTATTACTCTCCTGCGGATATATTAGATAGAAATAAGCCCATTTTTGCAAGCTTTCTATTTCTGTCTATTAATAATATTTTGTACAGCAGTGACAAAAACGCCCCTACCAATTGAGATACTTAATTGTAATTTAAGTTTCAAATAGAATAAACAGTTTCATAATTTTGCTTACGGATGTACAAAAACAGCAAGAAATATTCGTTCACAAATATTATTAAGGTCAGATGTTTAATCATCGACAGCGTTAGCTGTACGCGAGATCGACATGTCATTAGCCGACCAATTAAACATAACAGCTCTTAAGTAAAGCCGGTAAAACGATTTGAATTCTAACACTTGTTTGAGAATATTTCAGTAATTGGAAGTTAATTGGAAATTTTATTACGAGTTTTTCCTGAAGCTGTTTCTGAAATACGCAAGCTTTCGGTTGTTTTATTTTATCTATTTAACTATAATTTGTTGCAAAGTGTAGAAAATTATTCAATTTTAGACTTAAATATGGCCCTAAGCATCACTACATATCCATGTAATGGCTTCATGGATAAAGACACATTAAATGAGTTTTTATTCGATTTAGGTACACTACAGGGGGTCAACTTTGTGTTGCGTACTTAACATCAAAGATCTGTTTATAAATATTCATACACAAAGTTTTGATCTGTGGCTAATCAAAATCAACCTAAATATGGAAAATTAATGTAAACTTAAACGATAACGTGCACGTTTGCGTTGGTAAGGTTGAAAGGCCTAGGGTTTGATTGTGGAGTTGAACGTCCTCACAACAGCCACGTTCAAGGACGGGGATAGTGCCGAGAAGAGAAAGTAGACAGAAAACAAAAAATATCCCAAATATGGAAATGAGTGCAGCAGATCAATTTCGGTTTCATCAAAGTCCTCTTAGTAAAAGACACAGACGAACACCCCCCCCCCCCCTCCCCCGATTCTACAGGGGTCCACATTAAGCGCCTTCTATGCTACACATGCAGTAGGATACAGCAGGCCTATTCTTTGCTTCAATGTCCCCTAAACAGAAGACGAGGAATAAACCACCCCGATGCTGCAGGGGTCCTAATATTCGTCGCCTCTAACGATCATGCAGTGGGATATAGCAGGCCTATTCATCGAGAAAATAATAAAACTACTGACACACTGCATGTATCGTAAGAGGCGGGTTATGTTGGAACCCTCTGCAGAAATATTTGATACCTTTATATTTCTCTTTGCTTCTCTTTGCTTGGCAATAGCTAACTTTTGGCTATAATTTTCAACGTTCGTACTAGTGAAGAAGGCGATGGGTTCTGTCGCCGGGCCGGGACATACCACAGTCCTTAATATTGGTAGCTGTTATTCCTTGTTTAAAACAGAGCCCCACCCCTATGCCCCTAGGGGGGGGGGGGTGTCATACCCACCGATTATACAAAATTGAGTCCCCTTGGCCCAAGGATGCTCCCGACTAAATTAGGATAAAATCCCTAAAACCCTACAGTACGAGAAATGTTTTGGAAGGTTTTACCTCTATTT
>JAUMHH010174555.1:2469-15734 GCA_032359455.1 Chlamys rubida | reverse complement strand
ATGACGGAAACAAGAGTTTTTGGTAAGGAAACACCCCCCAAAACCCTCGAACAAGTCTTCACCAACGAAGAAGGAATAGTTACGAGGTCAGCTCAACGACAGGCAAAAGTTACCACGCTACAGTGCTGTTTATCATGCAGTTAAAAGAGATACGGACACGTCTATGAAAGTATGCGTGTAAACTTAAAGGAAATCAAACGAAAGGAATTAAAGACGATGGAGCTTGACGGAATCAAGGAAACCATGGACAAATGAAGACAGAATTAAAAAAAATAAAGGAAAAGCCAAGCTTGGTATGTCATGAGTAAGAATGACGTCACATCTGAAAGATCCGAGTGGAAACAAACGGGGCACACAATTAAAAAAAAAAACAAGCTGCAAATTCTTTCTTAATCGAAGTAGTGAAATTTTGGAACAGATTCATCCGTGGATGTGTTAAAAGCTGTTATGCAATCATGGCGAAAAATCTTGTTGAAACAAGTATAGCAAATACGATCCATAGGATAGACCAGTTCCCCGTAGCATATGCTTCTGTATCCGATTATTCATGTTCAGCAACAATTGTATATATTGCAATCGGATTGGGATCTCAAATGTTTCCATGTTTTTACCCAGGAACTGTGTAGGAGCACTATGTCGCTAAGGGTAGGAGCAGACTACAAGGCTGATTCTGGTAACCTGATTGTGTTCGTCTCTGTATGCCTAGCAATTATATATATACCCAGAAACCTTGGTGTGGTCCTGACAGCATGTGTGTATTCGTCTCTTTATATAGTTATATGGCGGGATCTCAAATGATTTCCCACTTCCTTTGGGTGTGGCCAGATCCAAGAGGGAATACTGATATTCTGATTTTGTTTGTCTCTTGTATGCCTTACAACTGTATATAAGATTATGGAGTGGAGATCTCGACCGTTTCAAACGTATGACACTAGGACTAAGTCTCCAAGGACGAAGCAACATCCAAAGGACATCGTGTTTCTTCAGCTCAGTTGATTTGCTACCCCAGAGCCTGTTCTTTGTTTGTCTGGATAAATGCAACCTATTGACCAACAGGCCTGAGTTTTCGGCAAGGAAGGATTCGATCAGGATTGAGGAAACCTCAACCTCAACGTCATCGTGGCCTACGTTCCAACTATACAATTTAAACGCCTACCATGACTACATACTTGTTCCTTTGTTAACCTTAATACTTTCCTGCATTTGACGGGAGACATTATGACGGTTGCCACAGTGGGTACAGGGAACACCTTGGTCTCGTCTCCGGTCTCGTGTGTGTATGTGATGTGTCTTTATATCTATTGTGTTCCAATTTTTCCCTTTGTGTTCACACTGAACTAAGTATGTTATTTCAAGTTTACTTTAATGTCTGGCTCAGATGAAAAGATGGAAGCAAAAAGCATAAAAAATATGTTTACAAGTCAAATTTTATTGCGATCTATCTTCCAGTCAGAGATAAATATTATGTACAATAAAAGTACCTAATGCATTCTTTTATAGAATATAAACAAACACAAATTCCTCAATCGTTGAAAAAAGGACATTGGAAAAGGAAATTTTGCATGGGACTTTCATTTATGCACTTCTCTTTTGCACAATTCATATTTTTTTTCTTCAAATTAATGAAAAGCATATTCGAACTAACAAGGCTTATACTTTCAGGTGACTTCAAACCTAAGATTTGACTCACAATTAAGATTTTTCTTTGATCACAATCATAATGTTTATGTTTAATGGTTGAAAGCTACTGAAAATCTGGAAAAATACAAATTAGCATGAACTTTTAAGTGAATCATTTAATAAATGAATGTTTTACCAAAAAAAATAAAGACCCTCTTGAGTGTTATTCTTTCCAGAAATTGGGGCCTGATTTTAATCTTCAGTCAAGTTCCAGGTCGAGATCGTCCAAATCATCATGTTCAGAGCTGGGCGCAGTAAACATGGGGGACGACTTCTTTGCGTTCAGGCTGGTTAGCCAGGCAGGACTTGCTAGAGCTGATTGGGGCATGCTGGTGGCAGTTTGTGATGGACTGGATGCACTGTTTTTTGTTTGCAATGGTTTAAGAAAGCTGGAGGAGGGGTGTGACGAGATCGATGTTTGTGATGACCCCAAATTTTGGGAGGTCACAGCACTTTTGTTCCTGTCACAAGATCTATCTATCTGAACTTTACTACTGTCAGTATGGGGAGCTTGGGCAGACAAACATGACATGGGTTTACGAGTGAATTTGAACTTGTTGATATTTAATTCCTTACACACTCTATTTGAATTACCATCTTTAGGATATTGCTCTTGGCAAATTTCACTGGTTTTCACGCAAGAGTTGTCTTTAGACAACTTTACTTTTTTGTTAGAACTTTCTACAATTTTCAGTTTGTTTGTTAATGATCCCAATGATCCGTCAGCATCACTTGATTGCGAGTCTGAGATATCACTTTGCAATGATTGTTCAAGTTTGTCCGTCCAGAGGTGACCAGAAAGCATACTTTCGGACATTCCACTGTCCTGGCCACTGTGCTTCCTTTTATGACCAGTTTTATTGCCGTTATCAACCACTAAAGACTCCTCTGATAGCAGGCTGTAGTTCACAATTATTTCAGAATCTCCAACCACTTTCTCTGCTGAGGAATTAGAAGATGAATCAAACATAAATCTTTGTAACTTGGACATGGTTTTGTTTGACACTCTATGATTACTACTGCCACAGTTAGCGTCACAAATTTCCTTGTTATTTTTTTGTTCTGGAGAAGTGTCTTTGTGTGTCTGTACTTTTGAAGATAATCCATGATTTCCTGTTGAATTCAGATGTTTAGGGGCATTCTCGTCAAGTTTTTCGACAGATTTTGATGAAGCGTCTGATGACATGAACTCTCTTTTAGATGCTTCTATTTTACTTCGTAGTTTTGACACCAGTTTCTTTGATCCAGCTTTAGGCTTTTCCATAACTGTGTCTCTCACATACACAAGTTTGGCTTGGTGATCCTTGTCACAAATATCCAAAACGTCTGACTCGGATGTTCCAGTTTTCGGCTTGGAAGCAATATTCCGTTTTTTCTCTTCCTGAAGACGGTTTTGAATTGCATGTGTTATAGATGGGCGGGGCATTATTTCTTTTCTCTGTGACAGAGCACTTTGGTCCTCCGACTCTGAGATATCGGACACATTGGACAAACTAATGTTAGGACATTCACTGTGGTCCCTCGGGGCTGACTGGGACAACTGTGTGGATGTTTGAGGTCTAGGACTCCATAATGTTGGCGTCTGTCCCACAGAGGGAGCAACAAAAGTGCCTACACTCGATTGGCTATTGTCTACACTGGTGTTCAACATATCTGTGAGAGAGATGTCATGGCCGTCTGAATCCGAAGAAGATTTCCTGTTCCCTCCACTCTCGGTCTGTAATCCTATTTCCATGACAACACTTTCTACGTCTGATCTAGCTGAATTATCAATTGGTAACTTTACTTCATGGCTTTCAGCTCTCATATCCATGGTTGGCTCGATCCTGACATTTTGACGTAGTTCTTTCTCTTGGTGACTACGATCCCCGACATTCACTTCTCTGGTTGGCTCAGTTCCTAAACTTTGGTGTAGCTCTCTCAGGGGTTGACTTTGGTCTAAGACTGGAATATCACTTATTAGCGACCTTGACTGATTTATTTCCGAATTTCCTGTATGTGATATTGACCTTTGACCCGGATGTGATGTTCCAACATTTCCTGGGCCCTGGGAACTGCCACCTCCCTGGGACCCTGTCCCACCCGAGAGTCTCTCCTGCTCAATTCGTGCCATCTCCTGATCGAGTAGGTCATGCAGATTAAGTCTGTTCAGCACCAACTCAGCTGGAACACAGAAATGGAAAATAAAAGTAATCTATACTTAGCTAAACACAGAAATAGACATTGAAAGCAATGTTCTTCACTGCACTTACACTACACAAGGAAATGGACAGTGACTGTAATTATTATAATGCTGTACATAGACCCAGCAATGCCCTCGTCCATTAATAATAATAATATCATGGAATATGTCATAGCATGATCGAAGGCTCAGTGTGCATCACCTTGTGCATCTGTTGTACATTTTAAGAACCTGTTGGTTGCGTAACAGTAAAACTGACTGGCCTGAAGTTGGGTATCACTCCTCTTTAATCTTCAAAGGATATGTATCTCCCTAGCGATTGGTCAGTTTTTTTTACCCGAGACCAACCAAATAGCTAGCTGCGTGCCTTCAATTTTGCTTTGACATATTCCAGGGGTGCAGAGAGCGAAAGTGCGCTGAACCCCTAGAGTCTATTTCACTGTGTACTTGTAAAATGTGTAAATATGACTTACAATGTAAGATTATAAGTGTAGCATCCTCTCTAGTAAAATAAACTTTTACATGACTTTCTATCCTGGTGAGTTACCTTGTAGTTTGTACTCTTCCTCTGCATCCTCAGGGAAGGATGTATGAAGGGCATTAACCCCGCCTAGCAACGCAGCCCCCTGTGAACATAAACAAACACTATGCAGAAACTAAGCACCAATGTCAGAATATATACAAACATATACACCCATCCATTAGTCACCAAGCAACTCAGCATCCTGTCAACATAACATCACCTAGCAAATAAATGAGTACAAAAAACAAGCAGCCAGCACCATGAGTAACAATGACCAATGTTCAACAAATGCCTCTCAATACATTAATTGGACCAGTGTGTAAGGACACATAAATGCCTCCTCAAGTTCAGTACCTGCATTGAGGACTCCATAATAGTAACAGCCAGCACAGCGTCCTGGACTGAGACTGTATCTCGAAACATCAGACGAGCGTGGGCTACAAAACAGAAAGTCATGGTTTACATCTGAATGTAAATTTGTCATATCAATTAAGAATTATTTTTTTCTAATTTCTGTATTGGACTTTTTTCCATAGCTGGTTTTTATCTATTTCAGCATCTCTGAAATTAGCATACACATTCTCTTTGCCAGTTTTATTCACAGAATATAAATCTACCTATCAGATTTTTAAAAACTGTTTAAGAGAAATTAAAGTAGAACAAGAGGCCCAGAGGGCCTGTATCACTCAACTGTTTCTTTTGTTACATGAAACTGACATATAGGTAACTTCAGACCACATTTGGTAACTAGAACCCAAGACATTTTAACATCTCTTAAACGGTTCTTGAGATATTGTCATTTGAAATTTGAAATTTGAATTTTAACCCACATTGACCTTGGACTCTAGCTAGCAGTTAAAGTTGACCTTTTACCTTATTACTGTAATATAGAAAAAGATTCACACAGTTGGTCTACATAACATACCCAAGTATCATGACTCTAGACCAAATGGTTCTTAAGATATTGTTGTTTGAAGTGTATAACATATTTGACCTCTTTGACCTTGAAAGTAGGTCTAGGTCATTTTAATGAGGAAAGTTTATAGCACTCCATCCAAGGTACCTACTGGCTAAATATCATGACTCTAGGTCCTCCAGTTCTTCAGAAGAAGTTGTTCAAAAGAAAAAGTTGACGGACGGACACCACAGTAAGGCATAAGCTCACATGGCCCTTCGGACCAGGTGAGCTAAAAATAATCATTCAAATTTTCAAAGAAGAAGTCTTCATATTTCTGCAACTTATTTTTGTCTCAAATTTTCACTAACATATTTTTTGTCTAAAAGTTGTCATGTGGATAACACTACCTCTGATATATATATATTCCTAAATTTTTCACACTTTTATGTTCATTCTAGTTACAGGATGGCTGTTTGTATTAAGTCTTAGAGAGTTTTTTTAATCTCTTCTTTTTTTCTACATAAAACCAAAACTCAATGCTATCATAACCTACCCCGTGACAGCCTGATCTGAACCTACCCCGTGACAGCCTGATCTGAACCTACCCTGTGACAGCCTGATCATACTCTGTAGGAGCCTCATGGTGGTCCTGGCCGCATTCCTGTCGTCTGCTCCTCTCTGAGCTCGGTAGTACTCCTTCAGCACCCTACATCAAAAACAACCAGATTTAACTCTAAGCAGTTTTTTTTTTGATACCCCAACACCGAGGATGTACTTGTATTTTGGTACTTGAGGTCAAGGTCCAATAGACCTTTTCATTATGACTTCGACTCCCAGTCATTACAATTACCTTCACGGCCTACATCTCTTTTGATATAAAATACCAAGGAAAAAGTTAATCCATTCTCTCCAATACAATAAAATGAATCAGTTTTCTTACCTGCTAGAATCTTCAGTGAGCTGGGGGTCTATAGACTTGATCAGAGACAGGTAAGCCTGCATTTTCTCCATCCCCCATAACTGCTTCATGTTTATATCACCTGAAGTAATAAAATACAACAAAACCTGATATTACCGACATCCGAGATCTCTCTCACTTTTAGAACTTTCTGTAAAAAATAACAACATAATTTGATGGCTGAAATAGGCTGTTTTCTCTGTTTGTAACCCTTTTCTTACAGACTTGCTGTCATTTTTGACAAATAATCTGGTATCTTCCTTTTGTTTTCAGTAAAATATGATTTCAGTACTATTGAACCACATTTTTAACATTCAACTGCATTCCACAGCAACCCAACATAAACGTTTTAAGATGCTGTTATTTTGTTTATTCAAAAAGACAAATATTCCAATGAACTGACGTGTCCCCTGCCCCTTGCTGATTTTCAGATTTGGTCAAAAGCAAACTTGAGAAGGTAATTGATATAGAGTGCACACAGTACCATGTGATTTTTTTTATAAAATCAAAAATGGCCACTGGCAGCCATCTTGATTTTCATATTTTGGGTGAAAATGAAACTTGTACAAGTACTTGATACTGGAGGTATGGGTAGAAACTTTAACGAAGATTGAGGCATTCATTCCCGAATTATTGAGTGGATAGCATTAAAGTTGGCACAGATGATAACGCCATCAAAATTGATGGAGTGATTCTGTGTATATCAAAACCAATAACTTACCAGTATCTTATCTATCAAGGTCTGACAATCAATTACATGTCATACCTCTGCTTTAACAACTTACCGAGTGGGTCTTTGTTTTCAAGGATGAAGCTGGACACGACTCTATCCCAGTCCTCATTCTGAGTGTCCAGAAGGACAAGGACAAGGTCAAATCGGCTCAGGAGTGGACTGGCTAAAGCTACATTCACACACAGTGACTGTCAACACAAGATAGGTGCTTCCTCAATTAGGACAATAATGCAGCTTTTTTAATTGCAGAAAATATTAGGAAAATTTATTACTTTTTTTACAAATGAAATATGAGGTTTTATAATAAAACTGTATACTGATTAGGCACTCGTGAAAAATATCAAAATAATCCCTCTGCTTGTTCTGTGATCTTTGTGTGAAAAAGAGTGTGGCTTATATATCTGTTTATAATAATATCTTCAATTCAATAAGATTCATCAGTTTGGAAATATGTTATATCAAAGTTTAACTTTATACACAAACAATCCTATTCAACGAACAGTCAGCTATTGAGATTGTGTACAAAAGTAGTTGACATGCCATTTGACCTCATTTTATTTTCAAGGTGTTCTTGGAAAATACAAAGAAACCTTATAAAGTCATATTAGAAAAAAATATGTATTTATTGCTAAACAATGACAAGGCAAAAATCTGCAAGAAATCCATAGTTCCACACCTTCAGACAAAACTTCAGTATCAAAAAATAAACAAAGGGACATAACTCTGTACATATCAAGGAATTATTAAACTTCACTGTTTTAATTAGACTGAAGGAATAAAAGTTTCAAACTAATTATAAGCATATCACAGGAATTATATGAATCAGGGTTCTTTAAGTACACATCAGTAGCAGTTAGCAGTAATTACCTCGTTTGGGTCGTAGTGTCCCTTGGGGTTGGTGGCCGCTAGTATTGTTGTTCTGGTGTCCAGTTTACACACCATTCCGGCCTGCGATTAAAGTTATCATAAAGAAAACATTTAACTGAACTTAATGAAATTAAACTCCAACAATGTGGTAGGATGTCAAATAAATTCATTTATCATGGAATATTTCTGCGCCACCTGTACCGTTTCAACCAGGATATGCGAATGAAACAAAACTATCAGGACCTTGTTTGTAGACACTAAATGAAGGTCTATGTAACTATTTGATCAGGCTCTGTGAAGCCACATAACAATACCCAAGTATGCTGCAAAGATTAGATCCCTAATGTGTGATATTTCAATGTTCGTGTTCATTAATAATGAATGGCTTTCATTTACTGCAACTGAGAATGTCTTTGGTCAATTTATGTAACATTCAAGATACTATCACAAAGAACCAGACTTTAAATAAAGTTAAAGGCTGCAATATCAGTAAAATCAGGAAAACTAAAGCTTACATAATCTAGGCCTTAAATCTGACTTCAGGAAAATGTAGACTTGCCTCTGACTGTGCCGTTGGCTTCAGTAAAGGGATAAAAGTCATTGTGTCCAGTGAGAAGTAACAATGCCTTTGACCCTGACCTTTGACCCTGACCTTATGTCATAAGTTGTACAATTTGTACAAGTAAAGAATTGGAATGGACTCTGGCTAAACATTGTGTTGCCTATAACCCTGGCTTTGAAGTTAAAAGTTCAAGTCAACGACCTTGACAATGACCCTGGAAAAACGTTCCATTGCCATTATATTGCCTGAGATGCTGACATTGACTACCGATAAAGGTTACATTAGACCTTGACCCCAGATCCAGATAGAGGTTAGATTTACTTTGAACCTGACCTTGGCCACAGATAAAGATTAAATTGACTATGACCCTGACCTTAGCCACAGATAAAGGTTAGATTGACTTTGACCCTGACCTTGACAACAGATAAAGGTTAGATTGACTTTGACCTTGACCTTGACCACAGATAAAGGTTAGATTGACTATGACCCTGACCTTGACAACAGATAAAGGTTAGATTGACTATGAACCTGACCTTAGCCACAGATAAAGGTTAAATTGACTATGACCCTGACCTTAGCCACAGATAAAGGTTGGATTGACTATGACCCTGACCTTAGCCACAGATAAAGGTTAAATTGACTATGACCCTGACCTTGGCCACAGATAAAGGTTAAATTGACTATGACCCTGACCTTGGCTACACTGATGGTCTGTTGTTCCATAGCCTCATGGATGCTAGCCTTGTCGTGTTCCCGGATACTGTTAAACTCGTCAATACAACAAAGCCCGCCATCAGCCAGCACCAAGGCTCCTGCCTCCAGCTGCCACTCCCCACCATCCTGCAATACACATACATCATATAGTATTTCATCTTTTTGTTTAAACATTTGTGAAATTACTGATTATCATTAATTTAATCTGTGAAAAACAAATGAACACTTTGAAAATTGAATACAAATGAATAAACTTTCAAAAATTCAAATTTCGTTTTCCTGATTTGGATAAACCAGGATAATTAACATAAGTACAGGTCACTGTAGTGACTGCAATAAATGCACTAAGAACAAGTTGGAACTCTTTTGCTCAAGTAGAATTAAATAACACCTCTTGTGACATAACATCCTCGATACTCCAGTATGAAATAGCAAAATTGAAAGCTCAGTGTGCGCCACCTTGTAGATGAGACAAGAAGACTAGTTTGATTCTTTGATATACATCAAATGAATCTCGCGGTCGCGTAACAGTAAAAACTGACTAGCTTTGAAGTTGGATGTCACCCCTCTGTAATCTTCAAAGGACAGGAATCAGCCTAGCGATTGGTCAGGTTTTTGTTACCTGAAACCAATCAAACTGTGACAGTGAGATTACTAGCACTCCCTATACTTGTGGTCAGTACAGTTACTCTACCTTGACCGCTGTGACAGTCAGACCTGCACTTGTACTCCCAATTCCTGTTGTCAGTACAGACCGAGGTGTAATTTTTGTTGCATACTTCATGAACTGTGACTTTCCAGTACCTGTAATTATAAACAAAACATAAACATTAAAACACTATACTTACTGAATGTAACAAGGTAACCTTTTTATTCAGGACAAAACATTTTCAAGAAAAGAAATCAAGACAACGTTTAGGATGTTGAATGCCCTTGCTAGTCATGATCTTTCTATAAATAGCGGTCCAGAACACATGAAACACAAATTCTTTCTAGATAGCTGTATTCCAAATACTTGTATAAAGTTACATCCTATCGTCTGAAAAAAAAGTTTTAAGTACCCCCAACACCATAGATTCTAAAATTCTACCGAGAGATACTTTATATGTCAAATATTAATTACAGACCTTGGATAACAAAATTTCAACTAATAATTCCAAGCAGTCCAAAGCAATGATTAGCAAGGTGTTAAAATCAGTTTACTACCAAAACATTGTCTTTTCACACAGAACTTTATTTTTCATCAGTCACAATAGGAGGAAAGTCTATAGTGATAAAGAAATTTTAGTATTAGGTCAAAATTACAATATGTGTAATTTTACACTTATTTAACCTTTGACCTAGAGCTGAACATTGAACACCTTCTGTGGGTAATACAGATATAATTCAATTCTCATAAAAATATTTTTAAATGGTTTAAAAATTTACAGCCCAGATAAGATTTCACTTTAAATTTGGCATTTATTTGACTTTTGACCCGGAAGTGAAGGTCATTGTTTCCTATGAATCGCAATGTATTGTGCACTTTTTATTGGATTATGGTTTTATACACTTAAGCCTCAATATAAAGCCCCTTGTTCCATTTCTCACCCTGCTTATTATCTCACTACTAATTGCTTGATAAGTTACAATTCATACACACTTACCTGGGTCTCCTACCATTAGCATGTGTATCTCTCCCCTCACACGAGTTCCAGACTCGTCAATCCGCTGTAAAATATACAAATATCAAAACAACAGGTCTATAAAATATCAACACATTGACAGTGAAAATACTAGAGCAACATCTTATTTTTTCACTTTGAAATTTCTGTAGAAACATGTTTATGTCCTCTAAGTCAACACTTGTACATTGTAGAGTTATCACATTGATGCTCTACATTTTGCATTGAAAGTTCCCATGTACAGAATGATATGTTACCACGTGACTGAACATTATACCGGTGATTTGGGTTAGAGCTAAGGCTATATGATAACCTTCCACATGATATTCCGTCATTGGTTTGTGTGAGAAAATTACATTGTTTTCTCAAAAATTGATGACGTTACTCTCACAAACAAATGACGAAACAATCAATACCTGCTCACAAGAGAAGATAACTCTGCAATACGCAAAGACAGAATATGTGATTCTGCATTGGAATTTTCTCTCTTTAAAATTTGTTAAATTAAATATGAGTGTTAATGTTGTACATTTTCAGTAGATCATCGGTTAGAATTATCTTTCATGATGGACATCTGACCAAAGTTAACCTAAATGCTTAACTCTTTTTGAAAAGGAGGTTCATGTCATTAATAAGGTAGCATATATATCCTTAAGGGACATTGCTGACCATCCATTAATATCTATACTGACCTGTACCCCTCCAGCCAACACCACTGCCACTGCCAGCTTGACCACATACAACCCATACACCTGAGGACACAGACTGGCCAGAATCTTGTTACGACCTTTCAATGGACAAGTTTTGTGCTGTTCCCAAAAACTGGCAATCTCATTCTTCTGTAAAATTAAAAACCAATGTACTAAATGGTAGGGTTTATAAAAAAACAACATTTTCATATATTTTCAACAAATGTCATAGATCAAGAAATACACCATCATCAGTTTTGTAAATCTTGTATTGACAGTTTTTTTTTAGCCAGTACTGTTATTCAAAGTGGCCAGTATTTTTTTATGAATTACCAGTTCTGTGGTCAAGGGTGATAAGTGCTTTATCCTGACCAATATCATGGCCCTGAGTAACCGATGCTGCTGTGCTGACTGACCAGTACTGTGGTGACTGGCCAGTCCGAAGTGACCAGCAAAGCTGTTCTGAGTGATCAGTACTATAGTCCTAAATGACTTACCAGTACTGTGGAGAGTGACCAGTCTGGAGTGACCCGCAAAGTTGTTCTGAGTGACCAGTACTGTGGTCCTAGTGTATCAATCACATAACAACAACAAACACACTGGTCAAGAGTGACCAGTTTTGTGATTTGGACTCACCAGCTCCTGAGTGACCAGTACTGTGGTCCTAGTGTATCAATTACGTAACAACAACAAATACACTGGTCAAGAGTGACCAGTTTTGTGATCTGGACTCACCAGCTCCTGAGTGACCAGTACTGTGGTCCTAGTGTATCAACTACGTAACAACAACAAACACACTGGTCAAGAGTGACCAGTCCTGTGATCTGGACTCACCAGCTCCTGAGTGACCAGCACTGCGTTCCTCTGTTTGTTGGTCACTAAGACATGGTTGGCCTTCATCACAACCTCTATTTCACAGCGGGCATCAACAGCCACAGATCTCCATCGTCTCAGCACTGTTCCACTGAGAAAGTCAGATACAGTCCAATATCAGCCTCAGCAAAAACAATTTCCATTCAAACCTCAATATTAATATTTTCAATATAATTTGAAATGTACCCAATGTAGAGTTTATAAAAAAACATTTTCATATTATTCAACATATGTCATAGATCAAGAAATACACTATAATCAGCTTTTATAAATCTTGTATTGACAATTTTTTCCCCCTGAGAGCCCAGCACTGTGATCAGGTATTCTTTTGTAAATTACCAGTTGTTTGGACAAGGGTCAGACACTTCAAATAAATGGTATCAGATCAGAGAATGCTCTCATATTTATGGAAGGGGGTGGGGGGCATAAAAATATTGTTGAATATAAAATAAATTAAGAGTATTGAAGTAGTGTCCCTACCATCAGTAGGGTCATCAACACAAAGAGAATTGTTTCTGTTTTTTCCATGACCTCTGTGTTCAAATGTGATTGGAAACGTAATTAACACATGTCAAATACTACTGTCAGATATTTCATTGAATGAACATTGTTATGTGTACGTTAAACAGGTGTTTTTTTCCATTCAAGACACTGCAGACATATTTTAAAACTTACCAGATGATGACGTCGTCCCCTGCCTTACAGATGTCCGCCAGGTCGTCCTCGAGTGCGATCCACATGGATCGGGGGATGGTGCCCATCGCCAGTTTCTGGACCTGCTCCTGTAGCTTAACTTCCTGGTAGTTTCTACACTTCAGTGGCTGTGTACCTGATCAAGGTAGTAATTAGACAGTTTCTACACTTCAGTGGCTGTGTACCTGATCAAGGTAGTAATTACTTAGACAGTTTCTACACTTCAGTG
>JAUMHH010174554.1:0-32378 GCA_032359455.1 Chlamys rubida | reverse complement strand
TTTGAATATGACTTGCCAGGGGGTTGAAATTTAGGGTGACTATTACATCTTTTAGGGGGCTTGTTGAACCTTAAAAAGGTGTATTTAGTGTATAATGTCAAAATTATTACAGATCTCAGCTGAATTAAATTTTGTACAAACTATGATGCTTCTAAAGTGAACAGTGATTGTATGAAGTCATTACATTTAAAATGTATAGAGGGTCGACTGGTGCTTTTGTCGAGTCAATTATGTATAGAGGGTAGACTGGTGATGTTGTCGAGTCAATTATGTATAGAGGGTAGACTGGTGATGTTGTCGAGTAAATTATGTATAGAGGGTAGACTGGTGATGTTGTCGAGTAAATTATGCGCTTGATGGGAAACAGTACATAAAATACTCGGTGTTTTTACATTGTACGGAGCGTTTTTATATTATTAATATTTATTCTTAAAACTTGATCAGTAATTGATTCAAACGATACTTTCAAAACGAGAGGTGAGCTATGATTTGATTTAATTTGACAAATGTAAGGCAGACATATCCTGCTTTTCATGTAATTTATTAATATCGTTATATTTTAGAAATGTCACCGTGTGGCGATGGCAAACTTTATCAATGGTGTATTGTATATTTGATATATTGTCGGGAAAGGATTTGGTGAAAATCCGCTTCAACCTAATTTACGTTATTGATATATTAAACATTGCAAAATGTCTATAGAATGTCATCGACATGTACCAAGCGACATCTTTTTATCCTCTTTATTCCATAATCAAAATCAATTTTTGAAACATACAACATTTGAAATGAAATCCATTATATAAATAAGGCAATATATTACACTGTGGTCTATGGGAAATGTTGGAGACTACAATAGACAAGGCCACATCTGAATTGACTAGAGTAATACTAAGCTTTTGAAGTTAAAGAAGTGGATGTTGCTCCCAGTGTAAGTGACTCGGCCCTGTCTATAGACTAAATAGCCCTAAGTCGACTGTCGACAGCCCAGGCACTGTAATGTACATTTAGGTAATCAGGCGCGCGGCCAGGGCGACCCGTATTGTTAGTGGCATTGTTGCTATGACTAAAGCCTCCATACCTGAAATATGTTTGATCCCATTGATGTCGATTTAGACATTTTAAACGGAAAATTAGTTTTATATTCTACTGTGTTGTTATTTAATGCTATAAAAATGTTAAACCCACTTTGATTTAATCCTTGTAGCTGTTTGACTTTTAGTGAACTGGAAGAGATAACATATATACATAATGACAAACCGCAAGTGACAAAACTGTCTCCCACAACGTTCGATATGCGCAGTTTGGATTCATGTGGAGGTTACCGGAGGATCAGAAGGACAATGCCAATTTGCCATTTGAAACAGAGATCGTAGTGTCGGAAATATCGACCTTTCCCACATTTCTACAGCTATTAGGTCATTCATCCTTAAATATGTTCTCCTTTGTAACAAAATGACGTATCTGCTATGATTGAGTCGTTGATGGGTACACTGTAATACGTATTAATCCTGGTATATGTATAACGCAGTACAGTGAAATATGTTTAAAATAAGTTAAGGAAATTCGATTTTGTTTATCATTAAGTGATAGTTGATTTTAAAAATTATCTCTCGATATGTGATTTGAATTTTCTGATGTCATTATTTAAAAAAATATAGCGTGATAAGCAAATCATGAGTAAGCAACCAAAAAAGATAGGAACAGTTGTCTACTGCCTATCCCACTTATCCTGTAGACTCACCTTTTGACGATAAACAAAGAAATACTTGACAGCATTTTACAAGTCATTGGCAACTACCTCAATGTCCCTTAATCGTCCCAGGCAGGAAAACAGCAATGTAAATGAATAAAATAAACACTTTCTGACTTATAAATAAACGCTTAACCGGCGTATCTTTAGTAGTTGTATAAATAAAACAATGTTATTACATATCCGATGATTCTTAGGATTGTGATGCAGCCTTTTTTTCAAATAATGCAATGCAAGGTTTCGAAATTAACTTTATGAAGATGTGAAATGTTGATTAACCAAAGTGGCGAGAACGTCTTTCTGGCCGGAACTCGTCGGTTGCTTTCCACTAATCAAGTAGACAAATTGAAACAAAAAAGAATCCGAACATTTCAGCTCCATTCTACATCATAGTAACGTGGTGTCACTATTATTTTTTAGCGTCTGTCTTTATGCCTTTGCTGTTCTGTTCAATGTTTTGGAATCATCAAAACCTCATTAAGGGATCATGAAGTGTAATGTTTTGCAGCAAAAACAACCCATATAAAGAACAATCATAAATTGCGTTATAAAAATCAAAACTACACTAAAACAAACAACATATATCTGACGTTTAAGATTGCACTCATTTTTGCGCTAATGACTTCGGGATATCTACCCATACGTGTAATTCAAGAGCATACAATGAAAACTATGTAAAATTTAAAATCACCATTAACTTATAATTTATTTGGAACGACTGAGCTAGAGTTGTCAAATGACGTATGACAGGTGCAAGCTGGCTAAATATTCATGGTATTTAAAACATAAATCAGGTCCTTGAGACATCTAGGGCTACAAGAAACAGAGACGGAGAGAGACAGACAAAACGGAGAGAGAGAGGGAGAAAGACATACGTTTTGTAAATGAGTACGTAGAAAACAAAAACACACACCAAAAGGGTGTCATATAATTGCGTATACGTGTATCACATCTTTGTAACCTACTTATTCAAAGCATATTTTAAGGAGGACACGTCAAGCTTGTAAGGATTTTTTTCCTAAAAAAACCCAACGTAATTCCGATAATTCAAACACTACCCCTTTTATGCATCTACCCATAAGCCTGTAACATTAACTGAAATACTGTCCGACTTCAAAGGAAAATGCCGACAAGAAGTGACGTAAAATAAAATTAAAAATGTTTTATACGTGGTAAAAAAAAAAAACCGCATGTTACTTCAAAATAAAAATTGTACTTCTTGGCCACAATGAAGTTGTAAAACCTACGTGTGCATCACTATATCGCTGTATACTGGTTCTGCATGTTCCTACCTTTATCACGCGAAGGTTTAGCGTTTATCATATCAATATGCATCAAATATGTTGAACGTTGGCTTTGCCTGTGGTTGCGTGGTGTCACTCCTTTCGTTTTGGTGTCTTCTTGGCCGATGCTATTGTTTTTTTCGTTTTGCTGTTTCGTGGTTAAAGTTGTGTGTTGACACTAGGGTACACTGTGGGTAGTTCAATGCTATATCATGCTTTAACACTGACATACACAAGGCAATCGCAAACCATTTGCTTGCAGAAGAAACATGTCAAAGGCGCATGACAACTGGCTTCATTGTGCCAGTGACATATTCACCAACATTCAAATGCATGCTTCCTTTCGTCGTATTTCTGAATTTGTTTTAGAATATTTTAGTTGTTTGTACAAACAACAGTAGAAGAATGCCAAATTACTATCATACGTTTACTTCTATTGACCATTGGAAGGTTTATTAACTTAAATTGCGTGGGTCAAATCTACATGTATATGCTTATAAGTGTACTATATTAGTGCAATGTTTGTCTCACAATACAAACCTACATAAGCTCCAAAAAAAGTAAAAAAAAAAAACATAAACAGAAAATAAGGAAAATCTAACAAGACTAATTAGGTCATCGTAAATAGGACATGTTGTCTTCATGCCTTTCCCAATTCATGGAGATGTTGTTAAAAGGCTTTTTTAAAGGTTCAATAAAAATGTATGTTATTACACTTCATCACATTGTCAGGTCGACATCTGGTTTAGGGTTTTTGATCTGTGCATGAAGACAGAAATTAAAGTTAATAACAAAAATTGGAAAAAAATTGTATTTTTCATGATATTTTGTCACGAGTGTGAAACACACGAAATGCAGTGATGAATTCCACGATGAAACAATAACTATTATATTAACAGTATCATATCTATTATCCCGATTGGCCCTAGAATGACGAAACAGCTACATAGTGTAGTGTAATACAGTTTTGTGCCCACTGTATCTATACCCAAACTTTACAGGTGCAATCACTGGTGTGTCTCCCGTTCATCACTGATTAAGGTGTCGCCGATTTCTCACCAACCAACCCTGTCCCGTGCCATCAGGTTATGACGTCACCATAAATATTGTTGATTTCACTTTAAACGTTAGTCACTGATTTGTCAGTTAAATGTTAGAAACATATCCGAATCATTGTTGAGGATTATTGGGGAGTTTTATTAATCTCCTAAAACATTGTCACCGACAATCGTCAGTCTCCAACGTCAACAAATGTAATGCGATTTGTCATTTTAAATGAAACGTCATAACGCTATGACGCCATACTAATTTTCAGAAAAAAATTATGCCAAAACAAATAGGTCTACAAATATATTCGCAAACATATTATGGCACCAGTGTACTGATGTATTAGGCTCTATCTATTATCGTGTAGATTTTCATACAGTATGGATATTTCTGACATCCCTGTTAGGACAAATTAGAAACGAATCACGGTAGTCAATACATGTATGTATTTTGTGGTATCAAAACAATCGACCGTCTTCAAAAATGGTAGTCGATTTTGTGAAATTCTCAATATTTCAAAGATCAGTTGAAGTGTCAAGCATGAAGTTTTGGAACAAGAAAAAGTTCAGAAACTAATTAATTCGATTCGATACCTTTCACATAATACGACATTACAACAGTGACATCGCTTTGCCAAGCTGGACCACACCACAGGACTTGAGTTATCTTGTCAGACAAGAAGATATCCGAGGACTGACATTGTCTATAAAACTGACGTCGACCTTCCAAATAACTTGATGTCAGAGCGATGGCGTCTACTAGGCAAATAGAACGATACCAGCGTAAGGGCGTCGACATTTCCAGTACAACTGTATCATAGAACTGATGTTTACGTCGACTTGTAAGATAATGCAAAACCGTCTTGATCAGCATCGCCCCTTAGCTCAGGGTAGGACTATGCCCGAATATGTTTACCTCTAAGACATCTTTTGAGACATGTATGTGGGGTTTTATTTCTAAGAACAAAATACTGAATACAAACAAACGACCATTATAATAAAATAAAGTCAAATATGTCGCTTAAGACTGCTAATGAGAACAGTCGCATATAGGAACTATCGTTCTACAGTCGTATGACTAGTCTCAAATAGTCAATCATAAACACATCATTATTGGTTAAAATATCAGGATAATGTCCGAAAGATCACTCCTTCAATCTCTGCTGATACGACAATATGATTTTCGGAAATAGAACATGATGGCAATCATCAATTGTCTTCAACTAAGATTGAAATTTGTTCGAAAATCGCAAAAATCTGTCTTACATGTGCATTTGTCAGCAGTACATATTAATCCGGGAAGTTCTAACAATGAGACAAGGCCCGCGGGAGTAAGTGTGTCTTGTACTACCTGTAGACAAGGCGCGCGGGAGTAAGTGTGTCCTGTACTACCTGTAGACAAGGCCCGCGGGAGTAAGTGTGTCTTGTACTACCTGTAGACAAGGCCCGCGGGAGTAAGTGTGTCTTGTACTACCTGCAGACAAGGCCCGCGGGAGTAAGCGTGTCGTGTACTACCTGTAGACAAGGCCCGCGGGAGTAAGTGTGTCTTGTACTACCTGTAGATTGCTTAATACTTCAAACTAACCCATGAAATTGACTTGGATATCAATGATCTAAGACCCAAGTGCTTTGAAATCAGTACTGAGGACAACCACGACAGCGTACCTAACAGCGTATATTGATACATCACTGGTAGAAAACCCATTATACGTAATGCATAGGTCTTTTTTAACAATCTGATACTTAGAAACAAGTGTTGCTATTCATGCGTTTTGATGCGCTGATTTTGTGATAAAATTTTGCCCTGAGGTGTTGACTATGCGGTATAATGTGTCCCTCGTGTTGAAGCAATGGCATACATTCGTTATAATCTATTATTAAACATAATAGTTCGATTCACGATCGTTAACTAACCTTTCACCAGTATTAACACACTAGCACCCCCTGATTTAACGTATTACATGTAACGATTGGTATCAGACTAGTTTAAAACTAGTTTTAAAACAATTGTTTGTGTTTTAATAAAATCGCTAGCTTTTCGGTATCCTGTATAAAAAAGTAGACACATATTTCATGGCCGATAAACACGTGATGCGGGGATGCATACATTTGGTATTGTCTTTATTTTCTGGTACCTAATATATACAGTATATGTTGCTTTTGTATGTTCCTGGTAACTATTCCTGCCTGTAATTATGTTCAGTTCCTATTTACTTGTGTACCTGCATGTTAATGCTATGGCATACCTTTACCTTTCGTTGGTGTAGACAATGTGGTTACCTTTGCCTTTGATTGTTAATTTGTGACATAGTTTGTCCTTGTGTTTTGACGTTGCGGTAGATTACATCGTTAGATGCTGATGCTGTGTCATACCTACGTCTTGTGTGTGGACGATATGGTAAAGTTTGACTTTGGATGTTAATTCCGTGACATAGTTTGTAATTGTGCTTTTATAAAGCGATATATTTCATCATTGGATTTTGAAGCTGTGATGTCATCTGTCATTGTGGATTTCATGCTTTTCTAGGTTTAGTTCTTTTATGCTGCCGCTTTGGTATATTTTGTCAGTGTATGTTGACGTTTTTGTATCTTGTGTTCTTGTGTGTTGGCAGGTTTTCTTTTAAAATGTTCAGTGTTGGCATTGTGGCATGCTTTGTCCTTGTGCATTGACATCGTGTCGTATTGTTTCTATGAGAATAAACTCTTTCACATGATTTTGTTCTATTTTATTTGTGTCTTCGCATTTCAGTAATTTTTCACGTTCACACACATTTTCCTAGTTATATACCATTGCTATGTTGATGTTGTTATTCTCCCATAACTAAAAGCAGCATCACGGGTAACTAAACCTTTGCCCGAGTTTAATTAAATTGATTGTGACAACTTTGTGTTAGCATTCAGTAAACAGCAATTAAGCAAAATGGGTTTGAAACGTCGCTTGTTTCCATTGGCATGCAGTTAGTTGCGATATCGATAATTTCAAACTAGTATCTTAGTTATGAAGCACCAACAGCTTGCTGTACACCCTGATATTGGCTGTCTATCGAGGTTCTGGAATACCTTGCGTACATGTACCGTACAACACAAGTTAATCTAAATAAGGAATGCGATGACCAATGGATACACTTACTATCGCCCGTATATATGATGTGGTCGGATAAGCATGAAGTACGTTAATGCTTGGCTCTTTTCCTGTAATATTTAACAGCATCTCCCTGTAATTACCGTGCTATGGTTTCCAAGTAGTTTGTACGTTCCTAACTCGTGGCCTCTTGCGACAGCTTGATGTGGCGACGGTGTCCTTTATGTCGGTTTGATGTGTTTATAAGCAGGCTTTACACGCGGTTTAGTCCCCCTTTAGTTACCGAGTACGTCTCTTTCTGAGGTGTATATGAGTTTGTAATTGAAAAGGAAACTTCCCTAGTGTGATAAAGATATATTTTAAAGAAATAAAATAGAAATAAGATACCTGCATAAAAATTGAAGTTTTCACTTCTAGCCCTATAAAAGAATGAGATAGCTTCGTCAGAGACTCTGCTGTGCCAGAGGAGTTATTCCGTCTCCTAAATGTACAATTATCCGATCATAATATAGCTATTCTGTCATTTTTATCTTAGATCGTCTTGGCGTTAATGTGTGCAAACCCTTGCCCGCCACTCTTTGTTTAGTTTATGCCTCTTTTATAGTGATGGTGAAATTGGCTGTAAGGTTCTCGTTAGAGAGTTGCGGTAAAAGGGGTATAACTCGAACGGCCATATACGTGATTTACCATTGGTTAT
Source organism: Chlamys rubida (assembly GCA_032359455.1). Taxonomy (NCBI): domain Eukaryota; kingdom Metazoa; phylum Mollusca; class Bivalvia; order Pectinida; family Pectinidae; genus Chlamys; species Chlamys rubida. The sequence goes on along the minus strand of JAUMHH010174554.1, from coordinate 24,517 downwards.
CTCCCTTACAAGGAGAATTTTCTTCATGTTTGTTTGAAATGTATGTAACACTATGAAATACGTAAAGTGATTTCGTTTTCCCTTACAGTACGTTCTCATATTCCGTGACATATGTACATAATGATGAATCAAGCAATTGACCAATAGATTTTCATTATATGCAATGCCAAGGTTCAGATATACTACATGTATTGTCATGAAATATTTCAAGCAGAATTTTCAAACATAATTCCTAGCTCGGGCTTTCCGTAACCATTACCACTTTTTTTTTTTTTTTTTTTAATTTTGATCAATTGGTTTTCCCTCATATTTACATTCCTAATGCATACCTTTGTTTTAAGTGAATGTCATATCGTTGACGACTCATTATTAAAAAAACCCAGAAAGAACACAAACAAACAAACAAAAATGTAATCATAATAAACAAAAGATCATAAATAGCTTTTCTATCATATGTCATTTGTATAAACATATCATTTACTAAGAGATTCTGCGCATATCTTTGTATTTGTTTTTTTCTTTCTTTCTTTAAGTTGTTTTTCTCTCTCTTAATATAGGATTTTTGAAATGTTTGGATTATCAAATCTAAATATGACGTAAATATACAGAACTTGAAGTTGCTAGTTTGTTTTCAACATTTGCGTTATCTCATATAATTCGACATTTCATGAGTTTTATTAACGCACGTTAAATCATGAACAGTGCTAGAGACGTACTTGTTTATTATTTTTTGTTCTAATATTATTATATATGTATGTAATAAAAGATATATGCAAAATATTATTTAACTATTTCTCAATACTTTTAAAAATTGAACCGTTCATCATACTCGTATAAAGAAAACAGTGTATATATGTGCACTTGTATATCATTGTGAAAAAACCCAACTTCTCATTGTAAGAATGTCGAATAATTAACGATCGCACAGACATATCAGTGAAATAAAGGAATGCCTTTGATGGTTGTAAAACTACTGTTACAGGTTCATGGTATTTTTCTATATTACTACAATTCTTGCTATTTTTTATTTGATTAATATATTTCTCTTTGTCTTCAAGACCCGAGTCCTGTGGGGGATGAATCCTTTCTTTAATTTTCTCCGTATCTGGTTGCATACGAGCTAAGTTAACACACGTAACACAAGTTTGGTCGTAAACCAAATTTTATCCCCGGCTTGAGGATTACAAGTCAGCATCAGCGCGGAGTAATCTCTCATTTACCGTGGTGAGGTCGTCATTTTCACTACTACGTTACTCGTCGTATTACGCAACTTCTCGAAAAGTAGGACAACATCTCTGTGTCCCTTGGGTGGAATTTGTTACAACGTCCCCAAATAATGAATTTTTATCGCCTTCATATCATCGTTAGCTTTAATTAGTGTTCCTGTAGGAGTAAACTCCATTTGGAAAGTCACATGTCTCTGCGAATTTCTTTCGGTAAACTCATTATAGTTTCCTTAGAAATAGCGACACTGAGCCAAGTACTGTCAATAAATACCCCAGGATAGATGCAAATGGAGAATAAACTTTAAAATTAGTTCGGGAAGAATTAATGAGGTTTAGAATAATACTGTTAAACAAAAACATATGGGCGAAATTACTCAGCAAGCTGAAGTAAACAGGCGAGACCTTGATATGTCTAATTCATAGAATGGGCTTGGAGATATATTAAACATCTACAGCACACTCAAACTTTCAGGGAATTAATCCAGTCTTACACGAAAGTTAAAAAAACACTACTTTAAAAAAATATCTAATGTGATTGTATACTCCTTACATTAACTAATGTAGGCATGTTCATATAAGATTGCTTTCAAACTGATAATACGATGTTTGTTTTATTGACATTCAATGATTAAATGTGTCATTCACTCATTCTTAATTTTGTTGTTATTCTTTCGCTAATGAGTTGATGTGTATTGATGCTAATGTTTCAGAATTGCAAAGGATACATCGACTGTAAGCATTCGAGTATATGTAATGGTTAGTTCACAAGAACTACGAGTCAAATCTTATTTAATCATTTAATAAAAGAACCTGTCATATATTAATTTTATTTGTACTTTTCCCAAATTGCCATGTTATGTGACAAATGCGGGTTTGTTGGATATAATGCACCAAGGAAATATATTTGCATAGGCTAGATCATTTTCTAACTAAGCTACACAATAATGTTCTTATTTTTACTTTACATGTATGATAGTGTGCATACACTCGTAACCAATTCCAGCAACCCGATGACCTGCAACAAAACATAAACAATATTTACACCAATATTTTCTTTACTATAAGACCAAAATTATTTAAATTTTCCCCACCTAACATGATATTGTAAATCTTGTTTTCAAACTGTATGCCCGAATGGTATAATATTTACTTTGACCTTCCTCAACAGTTCAAATGGTGTAAACTAGTTTTACTCATTGGCATTAAAAACATATGTTTTATCAATAAACATAATATGTGTATGCTATACCTAGTGCTGGTTATTTTGCACTGTTACATCATCCGATTTATGTGGACTGAAGATGCGTGAATGTGTGAATTTTAAAAAGGAACATTAAATTCGTTCATACTTTGTTATCATGTTTTATTAGGAATTTCGTTCATATATTGTGATTAAGTTTTATTAGGAAATAATACAACGTTCAAGAATAAAAATAAAGATACTTTTTGTTAGAATTTCAAATATCAGCGAAATAAATAAATAAATTGCCAAACGGTCGATAGATATACAGTACCTTGGTAGTATTGAGAACAGATAAAACCTTTTTTTGTATTTGCTTTTATGCAAGTATTTGATTTACATATATTTAGATAAAACTTCCATAGGATGTGTGTTTTCTATCAGTATATTTACATAAGGTGAATTCTGTGATATTTTTGGTCAGAAGCCAAAATCGCTTTTAAATTCAATTTGAAGCAATAGTGCGATATCCCGGTAGATGATGTAAGTAAAAAGATGGTTTGTACGATGCTAACCCTTAATACTCCGAGGGAGACAAAGAGAGCTTGAAATATTACCCGGGTCTTGAGAGATCAATTTTGAGCGTTACACTTTTTCTGAATTATTTAAGAGAATATCGATAATACCCAACACGTCAGTCCTGTTCTGTTATCGATTTTCTATCAGCACACATCACCTACTCGCCAACGCGGCGCGCGCTATGCAATACTAATTTCATTTTTTGAAACTGGAGACACATGCATGAGCCAGCGCGAAACTGAACGTGCAAAAAGGTATTAGTGGATTAAGAACAGAGTCCCTCCGCCTGGCTAGAGAGGAGTGGATCCGAGGCTGAGAGTCCTTGTACACGCGATATTCTCTCACGGCATTTACAGGGTTAGGGGCTGTAGGACGGCCGTGCACGAGATATTGTTTTTTATTTAGAACATTGCTGTAGTTTGACCCTATAATGAATACCAAATATAGAAAGACAAAGACGCATAATATCTCGAAAGGAAAAAAGGCAAAATTAATTTGGTAATCCAATGTATAAAGCCCTCATAATCGAAAGAAAATTAAAAAAAAAATGCAAAATGCATGCAAATAATATGTAAACATACAAAATATTTCCCTAACTACATTATATAATATTGCTTAACAAAATAGATATGAATCAAAATCATGTTGAAATTCGTCGTTTAAAAGGCATTTAAATCAATGTGCTGTTTTTGATTGCATAGATGCGAGCACATTAACTTAATCATATACATGACAAATAACCAAATCCTTGTTATTTTTTTTAAAGACGTATAAAATAAAAAACAAATAAATGAAAAACATTATAGAGTACTAAAACCTTTCAATATTTTTTGTATACAGTTATAAATGTATGATGTAAAAGAAATGTGTTAACATGGCATAATAGTGTATTTTAATGTAGTTAAAAAAAAGTCGACGCTGTGCTCTTTCTTTCTAAACATTTTAAAATTATTTTTAAGTTAATAAATGAAAAGAAAATGGGGAATATGAGTATAAGTAACTTTCTTTAAAGCAATAATGTATTTGCTGAAATGTTTATACTCATGTAACACCTAATATGAGGATATATCAATTAAATTTCCAGTATTAAAATGATATTTATATTTGCAACCATTTTATTCCAGATTTATCAGATTCATCCAAGATATCCCTTCAATTGAAAATTTAAAAAATTAATTTGCCTATACTGTTTGTAGTCAGGAAATATTATAACACAATGTTATCCCCTACGAGAAAACTGTTTGGAAAGATAATGATATATTTTAGTATTGGAAACCGTATAACTGTCGAAACCTGCCAAAAAGACAGAGATTCCGGATTGTGTTGTTTTACTACTAGGTGGTGATTTAGACGGGACGATAAACGTCAGAGATATTGTTAATATGACGTAACATCATATACTCCATGAAAGGTCCCTAAATCTGTTCCAATTGAACTAACATTGTTTTATCACCCGTCGGCACTTCTATGCCCCTCCTCACGCCAATAAACCGCTCAGTTTCCCGATACTCTTATTGTAGGGAGGACAGAAACATCCAATTTTATAGCCTAACAAATTATTACAAGGGCACACTTATTTATACTTGTATTTTATTGTGCTCGTTCGTTAAAATTAATTTGATAGCGTATTTACATTTGAATTTTTCGGAATTTATTGCAAGTTCAAAACACATGATATAATTAAAATGTAATTTACAATGCACACATCAGAATCAAAACTTAGTTTTGAAGCTAACTCGTACATATATAATAAGATAGATACAAAAAAAACGTAATTAAATTCGTAATATATATCGGTATTTAAACTATGTTATCAGTCTGTTCATACGTAGGCCAAAATGAAAACTAAAACCTTTGAAATAGCAACATAGTAACCTGAATATACTAGTATCGTTTTCAGCTTAAAAGAGGTTGAAAACATTCTTCAGAACTAGCTGTCCACACCCTTGCAATTTATGGGTACGGGGCGTGAAGGAAAGAAGTATGATTTAGGAGCTTGTCAGTAACTCTGACGTGGGGGCTAGTTCTCACCCGGATGGTTTGTATTGGAGACATGGTAGTCTCGCCGCGGTTAACATCTCATCAACTCGCAGACTTAAAGGTGAACTGTATTAAAAAATAATGAATAGCAATGCTATATGCACTATGATCAAAGCACTATCAAAAATCTTCGTTCTATTATATAATTTAACAGCTAAACTATCTATAGTTATATGATTTTATTTATTGAACAAGCGTATGCATTTTTTAACTTTTCTGGCAGAACGGGTTTGTAAATATTTTGAAAATCTAAATTAGGTCATTTATAATAGAGTCGAGTGTTTGTGTATTTGTATTATGCCAAACACATCGACGTTAATTATGTATAACTAATTATGTATACAGACAAATTAGTATTGGAGATCGCGTGGTAAAACCAATCCTGTGGACGCCTTGCCAAAACATATATAGTTGAACATGATAAATATGATGATAAAAACGTATTGCTTAGCAATAATTCTAAGCCCACATTTGACTTTATAAACAACACTTTTTGATATATGGTTGTATGTTTAAATATGTGCTCCCATAAACACACAATATGTGTTTTTTTCAAATACTAAATTTGCTAGACTGGGATAGTTTGTTACACCAGTATAGGTCAAAGTGTTTGTGCACAAAGTGTAGTAGAATGGAAATACTACAAAATCACCCCACTGTGCTATTCTTACATATTCTTAAAGCTATGCAATGTTGAAGAGGTTTCTATTTATTTACTTATGGACACTTCTCATACCAGTCCCTTGTTTCATAATCTCGTAACATTTGGACATGACGTTAAAGGGTTTGTTTGTCTAGGGTTACTCAGTGCGCTTTTATCAAACTCGTATCTGCAATATATCATAAAATTACTACGTGATGTTTTTACATATAAAATCGAGGGCAGATCGTTTAATATTTACACTTATATAATGCATATGTATAACTGTTTTACGTGTACTGCCTATTTACTTTTATATACAATGCACATCAAACTGAGGGCCACTTAACATATAAGTATAGCAAATGAATAAACACAGCTAATTGATTTATATTTATTTTATTTCAACTATATCCAAATGTTTTGGGGTCTGTTAAATGACTCTTTATAATAAGCCACTAGTAGACATATTTATTATCTTTTTATTAAGGTAGTTACGGTAACAAGATTGAAATAGTAAACCCTTAAATGATTTGTGAAACAGTTGTTGGCATGCTATTTTACATATCACAAAGCCTTTATTATGAGATATAATGTACCAACAAAATATGGTGTTTATAACCAATTGTTATGAATTCAAAAATCGAACAGAAAATTATTTTGAAATACGCTTTTGATGATAAAAAATCATAAGATTGTTTAGTTGGAGAAATATTTGTCTCAGTCTTTCAGAGGGATATTTAAAATTATTTTCAAAATTTGCTAAATAAAAATGTTACGTGATAATTTTTATCAGTTACTGATACAATTGACATTTTACAGTAAATACAAAGTTGATACCCGACTTTTGTTGATTGAATAACATCAAAACCGAGAAAGGATAATATTCTATAAAATTAATCTAGGCGTTAATGAAAAAAAGAAAGAAAATAATACCACTCACAAAAACAACAACACACAAACAAACAAACACACCTATACGGACCGCCTTTATATTTACAATGTTTAAAACAAGAGTGCACAAACAAAGGGGAAACGTAAAATATTATTTCTTATAGTAAACCAATTTCATGATATTTAAAATGATGAGAAGCATTCCACATTATAAAGATATAATATGTTTGTATTGTTTGGAAATGTATCTTATGCAAAGTTTGAATGTGTCACCTTAGGGTCAATTCGAAATTTGACACAATTAGTTTTTAATTATTTACATTATTTGGAATAGATGTACAGCACTACATATTGCTCAACTTAGACACTTTGAATTACTAACAATTTTTGTACATGCGTAAAATTTCAATTACAAAATAGACAAAAATAATAAATCTGCTGTTATGATATACATTTCTTTATTTGAAAGCATGTAACAGTTTGAATAATTAGGTGGAGGTGTGTAATTTTAAAGCTAATACTAACATAAGCACATTGCTAATATTTGTTTTTGTTTAAATATCGAAAATACATATCAAAGGTGGTTCTGGGTATATTCGTATTAATTTGATATACATGAACGTTTACACCGTAATAGAATTAATGAATATGCCATAACGTTTACTATAATTGTGACCAAAATGCTATAATTTAATCACTAGAAGAGGAAGTACCATTTATTTTTTTTATGTTATTAATCATCATAGATTTTTTTTTAAATAACCTCAGTATAAAATAATGTATTGGACCACATAAGCACATTTGTGAGAATTAATTCACGTGTATACAGTGCGATAAATGTGTTAGAAATCGGCCTAAACCCTCCCGAGGAGTTTCGTATATGGAGCACGTCGTAAAGGACGGTCATTCTCTTCGGATGGGTGATAAAAAAGAACCGACAAAACACATTGACGACTCTCAGTGGAAGGGATACTCTGTCTGTTTTAAAGTGAGTCGACGACTGATCATTTGATATGTCACTGAGATTCATCTGACTGCTTATGTTATAAAAAGTCCTTTCGAACAATTATACGTGTAAATAAAAAGGACCGACAATTTGTTGAGGTATTTGGTTAAATGAATTAAAATACTTCATTAATAGATTATAAATAGAAGACATTATAGAAATATAGTTAGTATGGAATGAAAACTAAATTTAGCATACTTTTCACTTAAATAAAGTCATTAAGAATTGCTTTAATATATATTGACTACTTAGAGTAGTTAGTATTAATTGAAACCTTAATTTTAGCAAATGAGGTGATAATGTTCTCTGTTTTATGTATTTAGGTGAACTTGTTTTGATTACGGCATTTTAGAGCTACTCCCAGTGGAACTTATCTGCGTGTATATTTCTGTTTACCGTTTATATTATTGTACTCCTCTACTATGTCTGTCTACATAAAGGTACTGAGATGTTTATTATATAAACAACGTCAGAGAACCGCGTTGGTGTTTGCAGTTTCGAACGGTGTTCTGTTCATCACGCTGTTATTTTACTAGCTGAAAAAGAAATGAACAAATCGTGTTAAAAAGACCCTAATTTAATAAACAAATATATACAACAAAATAAAATATTAGCTTATTATATTAATTTTGTTTTGATTTTTATTCATACTAGATGTTACTAAAAAATATTTAATTATGCTTTTTAATAATGTTTTTAAATTTAACTCGATAAAACAAAATGGATTGTGATATATATGTTGCTAACATTTGTTTGTAATATTTTAATATGTTGATCGTAATCGAATCATTATATTACTCCGTTGCTTCCTGTTGAATTCCAAACACTCTTCAATCAAAATGATAACATGAGAATATACGTACAATAATTTAAAGTTAATGAATATCTTAACTAATTATGTTTTACATACGAACATTTTTTTATGTATAAGTATCGGGCAAATTATCTGGAGATGCATTAACATTTTGTTTCCGATTCAGAAAGAAAAAAAATATGGGAATGTGCCAGCTTTATATCTATCTTCAATCTACATCTTTAGCTAGAATTCCAGTTCAAGCACACAATCTTTCCTAACGTAAGTGGTTTAAATACGGTGAACATGTCAAATTGGTTTTATGTGTTCCCCTATTGAAACCCTTGAACTTGATTTGTAATGTAGTGTAGCGTACCTTCAATATGTTTGCTTTACTATTTCACATATGACATACTGGTACATCACATTAGATATTTGATGATTTCCGCTTAATGATTGGGTAAGGTTAAATAAGAAAAGGTACATGTAACACATACACTTACTTTTGAGATATTTATTGTCAGGCAAGAAAGTTTTATTGTTCTCAAAGTACAGTTTATAATTTCACTCGCTTAATATATATTCATTCCAGATTCATTCAAACAGTTACAATACAACAAAAGTGTGAACCATAGTTTAGAACTACAATATAAGACTTACATAAAATGCACGAGTAGGAAAGAAAAATGTTTTTAAGAAAACATTTGTCTGGAAGCTATAGGACAGATCATGCTAACCCGAGCAAACATTTCTAGATAATACATTGGTTTTAAATCATATGAAAATAGCCCACATAGGTACCATTTCATCATTAGCACATGCACTTTCGTTTCAATTTAAATATATTATATATGTCAATTCCTGAAGTTTAATAATGGTTTGGATAACGAATCATGTATAAACGTCTAAAAGATGGTATTTATTTGTACTGCCATTTCGTTATAAATGTTCATTACATTAATTAGCATGGCATATATCTAAAAACATTACCAGAATGATATCAGAGATCACTAAAATAACAAGTAGTAACAGAATTGATAATGGTGTTCATTAATAAACTAAGGAACTAATTAACAAATGTGTAATAACATACATCCAATTTCAATAGTCATTATACAGTAGAATTAGCAAAATAAACACAAAGATATAAACAATATAAGACAATAATCTCAACGTTTATAATCTAATTATTGGAGTTATTGTGAAACAATAGTAAAATATTGTCTGTAAAATAAAAACAAAGATTGAGTGAGGTCAGCTTTATATAAACAACAGCAAAGACACCTATTGAGGTGTGCTATCCCTGATCATCATGTGAGGTTAAGACGGTCCGTACATTAGACGGAACATTTCGTTTAAGTCAATGGCCCCCTAAGGGTGGCAGGTCCCAGGTACTGCGTCCGTAGACCATGTATTGATCGGCTCGCAAACATATTTCATCTTAATGTTCGTTGTTACGGGCGGTCTATGGCTACCCCGGCTTTGAAGTGTAATTTACGACGAGAAATGTTTTCCGTATCTTAAATAAAAAAGTGTATGGCGATGAGAACGTTAACTGGGGCTTACAGAAATATTCACACTCTGTATTCAGATCCTTTCAATGACAACGACTCACACGAGGGCTTTCAGTACATTTCTGTTCCTGGATTTTGAGAAAGCTTTGAAGGACTCCAGAAACTCTCCAAAATCACTTCAACATATATACTCCATATAACAACAAAAAAACGTAATCGCCGCTTTAGAGGTTTTTCAAAGCTCGTGTCTATTCACACCAACAGATATATTCTCGCTTCTTTCACAAAAGACCGATTAGAGATATTGTGTGGAAGGCTCTCCCGAACGCAAAGCGCTCCCCGGGAACAGCCGCGCGCTTTATTGTCCACGAGGGGGACTGGCAAGTGGGTGCTGAATGGATTGTACCGGCGGATTATGTAAAATTTACTGAATCTATGGGATTATCTGTTTGATAAATGTTACTGTCATGACATCGAAATTGAATGAATTTCGAACGATCCCTAAGATATCAACAGCCAAAATGATAACTTTGTGTAGCGGACATGCGAGCATGTTACCGTAATAGTCGTGTGTCTTGATCAATGTTTTTGTTTACCGACTATCACAAAAACATGTTTATTGCCGTCTCTGAAGTTGAGGATATTGGAATATATCTTGACTGCCTTTTAGATATAAAACAAATTTCAAATCCGATATAGTATAAACTATACTGTCAAATTGACAATTCTGTTATTCGTTATATTGGAAATAAAGACGATACATATGTGTTTAAATAGGCAAATCAGAGGACATATGTTGTTAACACAAATCTTTAATTTGTAAAAAAATTAATGTTAGCTGCGATTTATTCAACATTAAACCATTACTTACTGTAGTTTGAGTTAACGGTATTAATAACATAAAATATGTCTATACGTTTAAGGAATGCTACACTTTATCTAAAAGACACATTTGAATGTCGTTCCTTCTGGTCTTATTCGTATATTCACGTCATTATGATGACCCATCGCTATAGCCAGCTCAGGGAAGGATGCAACCACATGCTTCGTTTTAAAGGTTAAACTGCAGAAAATTAGTTGATGATGAACACTTTTAAATCCGGTGTAATTTGTAGACATAACCCAACTGTGCAAATTAGTTGTATTTTTCAACACCGCATGCCACTGAATGCAATTAGAAATATGGTAACTACAAGAAAATTCGTAATGAATTAAGTGTTTTTCTTTTAACGAAAATTAATTAGATATATTTTTAAGCATACCCTCACTGTATTAATTCAATAGGACAAGCATTACCTGTATAGGTTAAAGGTATTTAATTAACTACAAGAAGCAAACAACGCATATTAAACAGTTTTTCGCCGAAAGCAACAAATTGTTTCTACACAAGTCATATCGTATTTATCTCTGCTGTATTTTCTATCAGTAACACAGGTATGTGTTATGTTGCTGATGGGTGAACGAGAGGTAAACAAATACAGGTGTGTATGTAAGTGGTACACATACCTTAATTAAAATCGCACACATGTTTCCCTCAGGTATAGACGGTACCTGTGGTGACATCCATACCATGACAATGAAATACAGGTGACTAAGGACGGAACTTACTGGTGTAATTCTCGAACTGTGGTGCCGGAGTTATTTTATTACTGCTTTTATTGTACATTTTATTACAAGGACCTTCGCATACCACACGGTACATCATAACAACCTGTCGCTGATTAATTTACTAAAGGTAGTTAGGCCTTCATCCATGACGCAATGTTTCGTATTAAGTCATTGAAGTTATATGATATGTTTAAATAAAAACGCAATGTTTGGTCCAGTTATTAATTATGAGATCAAATAATGCAAAGCGCTTTCATAAAATAGGTAACAGACTGAAAGTAGTGATTGATAGACAGTTGTAAATTCTATCATTATTTGAACATCTGGAGTGGTATATATATCGGTTAGTATGTACAGGTGTATAAACCAGCAAGTAGGTTAAATGTACTTGCTGACTTATCGAATAATTTTGGTTTGAAGCCGCATGTAAAATAATACAGTCTGTAGCATTCACATTCTATTTTGAAAGCATTGCTAAGTTCAAAATTGTATGTCAATACGTGTGTATGCAACTTAAAATACATACTATTAAATAAAGGTATTCGATAAGTGAAAGAACAAATCAGTTAAACAGACTGAAAGCAATACTATCTATTTTTACTATACGTTTATCTTTGAGTTCTTATTTCAAAACAAAGATCATTAAGCAATGAATTTTACCTCCTGAATATATTTGTGTGCATGGCCAACGTTGACAAAAATACAGAAAACAATTTTAATGCGATCTATTACCTTTTGTTTCGTTATTTCTCCCGTTATCAATAGATCCAGCATACTCTAGCGAGTAGATGTATATGTGTGCGTATATTCGGTGTTCTCTTGTTGTGAGTTTGTTTTATATTTATGGTTGTGTCATTCTCCACTTAAGAAAGCTGGTTTGAGCAACAAATGCTAATTGTCATGCTAGAGGTTACCAACAAATCCGGCCGTCTGCTCGAATTGTACCCTTTCTCTTGTAGGAGTTAACTGATGCTCACACATCTGACCTTGCAGGCAATATGTACGTAATTACATATATATATTGATGAACACTGCTTACTAGGACCATTTTCTTAAAGAGGACAACAACAGCAAGAAAATACTGAATTGTCAACAATCAATACAAAGTACGGAAAACACAGACGCAGAATATTGACAAAGGAAATAATTTCATGGTAACCCTTGAACAAGTATTATATGAATAAGACCAAGTGATCTGTAAGGGTAAAATATTGCTACGTAATAAAAATGTTAACCGGGGTAGTTACAGCGAAACTATGCTCGTAATCGAAAGCATCGATCTTCAATATTAGACCTCGCAGTGATTGCAATGACATGTTTTCTCTGCGTATTGTGTTAACTTGTTTCATGATTTGATATTCAAGAGCTTGCTCAAAATATCACGACTTTCGTGATTGATGTCGACTGCTGACGAGCGAACTTACATTACATGGTTTTATTGTCTCTATCATGATCTTATTTGGTGATATGAAGGTCTATTTTGTTATTATGCTAGTTAGTTTACCTTGTGGTTTTGTTTTCACTACCCGAGTTTTCGGTATGAGGACATGGCATTACTTGGACTTGACTTACATTGATATGGCGGATATCAATCGATGAGACAGAAGACGCTTACCCTTCTTGGACACCTGGTCCTATTCTACTTGTATTTTTTGAAGGTATCCAATTATTGTTTGCTTTCTTTTTAATTTGACCAAGTTCAATCGATTTTCAATGAAATTTTAGCTTGATTAGTTTAATGAAATTAATTGAAGAGATCCACAATTATTACCTTGAAAACTAATCAATCAAAATAAACTAGATATGAATGAACACAAATAAAAGGACTTGCAAAGCACAAATGTCATGATTTAACCTGTATGTGGTGGCATATCTACCTTTGAGGAATGTATATATGGGACACACGGTCTATGTACAGTATATAGGGATCTGAATGATAATCGTATTGGTACTAATTGTCAATAAAGGCAGCGAATCTCACACATGATTTATACTGTCCCATGAGACTTGGCCAACATATTATAGTTGGAATACAGACGAACAGAGCTGTCCTGAACCTAGTTTTAAGTATGTCACGGCTGGGATTTGGAATAAGTTAATACATTTCAAACACAGACAGAGAATCCCAAGTGTGTTTTATCTCAATCTGAATTACTGTCAGAATGATGATAAATCAAATGCGAACACCTACGAATCAGGTCTGACAGATGAGAGAGGTGAATATGTCCTTTTGCACTTTCATTTGGAAGCAGAACGTTTAAAGCGTGTTACCAATCTGTTATGGTACCATTATTAAATTAATTATTTATATTAGTTGTAATTAATAAGAAAATATATTTAAAACCTCCTATTAATGGGTTCTTCTTTGTTTGAACAAGTAGTGAAACTTAGAATTAATCTATAACCATACTATAACATACTGTTCACATATTGTTCATTTGCATATTAAATCATCGAGAAAGAAGAATGTAAATATAACAAGTCTACGTAAACCAATGCATACTGTTGCTGCTGAGAGAAGGCTATTCAGCCGATATCTTTATTAGTTTAAGGTTGACTAAAGCATTCCTATTATATATGAAATTGATTCTAACAAGTGACAACGATCATTTCATGTCGCTCTGGGATGTAAAATGCTGTTTTTAGGTCTCAACTACTATGATATTAAGTGTTTTTTTGTTTTTTTTTAAATCCCCTCCTCTTTGCATTTTTTTTTTCTATATTATATCAACACTAATTATCCATGATTTAATCGTATTGAGTATGTGGTATCTCGTCGTCAATGATATATTAGGCAATTTATACATTCTTTTCCTGTACGCTTATGATCAACACTGAACTTGGAGGTGTTAGCGTATTTATTTCTTAGATGAGCTATCTATTGGAAACTAATTACACATTGCTGTTGTATCTGTATTTTACAGCTCCCGACAGCGATGGAAATGGTGATCTTTCTCGATTGCAGTCCACTACACAGCCTAGACGTCATAGTGATAGAGGGGAATCTGTGCCTTGTTTTATTGAAAGCGAACGGACAAGTAATAGTGCCTAAATTGTACAATGACAAGATTAACTCATTTGGAAGCTGTTTGTATCTTCTACAGAGATTACCGATAACTCACCCAGAAATTGGGTGGTCTGTCTCTTTATCTGAAATGTTTGATCTGGTCAATAATGTCAATATGTAGACTTAAAAGGGATTGCTAATCATTTTTCCCAATACAAAATGATTTATTTGACGTTATATATAAAACTGTTATCAGAACCCACAAAGAAAGAGATGTTGTCTTTGACAAACCTTATTTCAATAATTGTATTGTTATCTACTGGCCCCCTATCACTCTTGATCAATTTGTGTTATTGGTTTCGATGCTGATCATGTTACAATAATGACATCGAGTAGATTATTAAACACAAAATAGTTAATCAAATACTAAACCCGTGTAAAAAGACAATTTGTTGCAAAACACGACCACGAGGGAAATTAAAGAAGCGTAGCGTTATTTAATCATCAATTTGTGTATATATAGATGTACACGAGCCCTTACAAATGTATTACTAGAACGTTGTACATTAAGAAGTAAGATTTGTTTTAAACTTCATAATTTGAGTTATCTTGTGACGAGAACAGCTTGTTTTTTGTATCGTGTATAGTATTCGTCCAAACTGAATAGTTTGTTGTTATATTTTGACTTATTACATATATATTCCTATAAAAAGTGTGTTCGTATATTATTTCCGCATTCAGTATATGTCCTTTCTTCGTATTTTGTTATTTCTTTAATCTATCCATTAACGTATAATGCTGTTATTCTATTCTTTCTTCTTATGTTGTATATCATCAGCCTCGTATCTGTTTATGCACCTTTTCATTTTCGCGTTGTTCTACATATTTATGGAAACTTAAGGCATGGATATTTCATTCAGTGGATTGTTTGTCTTAACGATGATTCTATATAGACAAAATGGACATACGGTGCAGTTAAATGTTTACTTTGTTAAGCTTTTTTAATGTACAAACAAAATGTTAAAATAGGTGAATTCTTTGTATTTCTGTTGATTACTTTTGCTGGTCTATATTTCAACTCATAGTATACTGGTTTTTTCTGTCTTGCTTTCGTAGTCACCATATCCGCTTTATATCTCGTTTTATTATTTCCTAACAAAATATACCTCATTAGTTTTACATTTCCCTATCCTCAACCCCCTCTCTATCCAACCCCTTGTTTTTCCCTACATCATGCGACTTTATATCTTTTTGTTGATCTCCTACCTTTAAAATAAATCATATGCTGGTATGATTTATACTAATTTAATGTAAAGTTAAATACTTTGAAATTCTTATTAAAGCTTTTGTTACCATGTTCGTTATTTTGCAGGCAACATTAACTCCTACATTTTAACGGTTTCAAGCGTAAAGGGTACGAGTATGCAAAAACTTCTTTTCGTCTTAATTCGGTGTCACAAAACAAAATCTGTTTACCATCATCATCAATCCAATTAGCTATGCTGCCGTTCAAAAATAGAACTCAACTGGTGTAGAATTTGGAAGCCATTTACTAATTACCCAACAATAACTTTGATCATGTCCGTACAATTTGCTTTGATCTTTAGACGAAGCACGATACAATCAATGGAAACGAGGGGAATGGCGACAGAGGATTGGGTGAAGTATATTTGTATTCCCTAGCTTCCGATGGTGGTTCAATTGGTCGGTCCAGAAGACATTCCCAAGGTCAACCCTCGCGAGATAAACAAAGTATGCACTGCGCTCTATCTTTTTTAATCACGATCGTTACGAGCCTGCATTTTTTTGGGTTGATATCATGATGATGACATATATGAGCCTTTTACAAACGTTTATACCTATACGTCTTGTACCATCTCACGAGAGCTAGTGAGGCGGTCGGGGTATAAAAGGCAAGCTTCCGGACAATAGAAAAACTACTGTAATTGGTTGGCGGTGTATCATTTGTTCTGATCTATGCTATTTTGTACTTTTTTGAGTAGAATTTTTTTGGTTCAGTGAATTTGCAACGTCTTTAATTCGTTCGGTCAGATAAGACTTTATTAAATGTATCGGCAATGTATCCAACATACACCAATGAGACAGTTTGGTATACATTGTGTATATAGTATATTCCACGTTGCTATACATATGCACGTTTGATCAATTTCTATCGTTGAATTGGAATTGTTTACTTAATTAAATCATGCTGTAAACATTTCTGTAAACAAATACATCCTTAAATAAAGGAGAAACCTATTGCAAATAGTTACATGCAAAATGAGCGTTGGACATGCTATATACAATTTAATTCAAACAAATTGAAATACATCATATTATACATAGTTTGGTCAATGGGGGTATCATTTGAATTTTACCAGTAATTTTTAAATGATGAGTTGCATGAAAGATAGAAAAATATGCAATTTATTAATCAACAATAAAGAATATGATATCTCCCGTTTGATTTCCTTTGTGTGTGTATGTGTATGAATTGCTTTCGTGTTATGTCACAGCAAGTCCTCGTGACCGTTTTTATAGCTTCTTTTTATCAATTGGGATCAGTATCGTAATTTATTTATATGGAAACATATGTATGTATACATTGATCGAATTTCCGTTATGTACAGAATAAACCAATGACATATTTACGTATGATAATGCATAACTTCAAACTGATGACGTTGAAAATTTGATAAGTGTCAGAAAAAACAAACGTTTTCGCTGATATTTGCATACATTTCTTTAATAATGCATTCAAAAGATGCATGCTTTATTTTTAACAAAAAATGTTTCCATTTTATATGAGATCCATGTTTCGCAAAAATCATATTTTCTTCAGAAGTACTAAGCGATCGTTTCGTTCATTTCGTATTTAACAAAAATTCTCTAAACATACTTTATGCATACAAATCAGGTTATTTGTTATTGAAATAAAGATGACACATATATATGACGTATCGATATCAATGAATCGAATTATATGCTGTTACGATACAAAATAAATAGTTTAAGTAAATGTTCTTATTTTTTTCTCAACGAAACCTTGGCAGTGCTTTACATTTAAATATCACGTTCTTACATTGCACGTAGTTTAAAAACAAACATTCCATCGTGTCACAGATTATTTTATCACATGACTTTAAATAATTTTGTTTAAAGTTAAAATTAAAACGTTTCACAAAATCGAAATACCACTATGAACCTTCAAAATGTCATAAGACCAGCCAAGAGCTCCGGGAGGCTAAGTTTTCCTTGTACCACATGTTGAATCGGTCATTACGGTCCCCTTGTTAAATCCAGTTAATTGTTCAGGCTATTATCTTGGTCACAATGAAGAGGTTTTTTAGTTCTTGTGTACGTAGACACTAAAAATTAAACGTTGGTAGCAAGTACAACTGATCAGAAAATGTTCGACAGTGATTGAAGTTTCCCTTGTGACTCGTGATTTCCTTTTTTTTTCAAATAAAAGGGTGCGTCTGTGGAGCAGTAGAGCAGTTACTTATGACAACTAAAGTACGGTGGGTGTGAAATGAAGTCGTGTTAGTATGAGATGAAATTAATACTTGATAGTATCTTTATGAGAATAAGTAGTCCCACACCGAGTATCGTAACAGTTTGTTTGCCTCACTGATGGGAGTGAGCGCAAGGAGATGATGGGTATCCCCGTGCCATGTGAACAACTACTCTAGTCAAAATTGTTTATACATTATTGATGTGATGTAAAATCAAAACGTCCTAAACATGTTGTAAAAACTCTGTTAACGTCACATATATGACAAATAAATGTACCATTTATTGATAGGACCCAGTTAACAGCGTACTAGCAACAAGCACAAACGTCGCCATCAAAAGTGAATCAAAACGCAACGTATTTACTCAAATGCCCATTTTTCGTATACGAAAAAGGTAAAGTTAAATTGTATTGGGCTTTCGAATTTTGGAAAATAAGACAAACTAAATATCTTAGCAATAACATTAAATTGTAAATGTAGAGATATTCTGTAATCTTTAATAATTAAAACAAAATAAAATGATATTAAAATACTTCAAGAAATTAAAAAAAATCACGCCTACCAGATATCATTTATTTATTCATTTATTTTTGCATAACTCCACTCTACTGCTGACAAGTAATTATTTCAACTATTTGTATAGGTAACCATAGACACATTAATCAACATGGAGTTTATCAACATAAATAACATTTTTGCATGTATTACTTTTTAATTCATGAATTCATATTGGTAAACTACTTTTTAGCTTAATATGCTAAAATCTCTATATAATGTGCCTATTGATTCCAATTTAATATATTTTTATATATATTGTGTCATGACATGTTATTAGTATACGTTGATCGTTGTTTTGTAGTAAACAACACAGATGCCTACTAAGGAAAAATACGCATACAGCAAAATCTTTTCCTAAGAATCATGATTATGAGAATATGGAAGATACAATGTTATTATCAAATAAAAAAAACGGGACAATGAAAAAAATACTAGAGCGTCAACACAGGGACAAAATCAAAATGAAAGTATGTACAATAAATAACCAGGTACCACTTGGATTTTGTTCTTGTAATTTTCTCATTTGATTCGTTTTATGCACCTTTTTAGCATCTGTTTTAAAATTAGGTTTAATGTTGTAATTGAAACATGTTGCAAACAAAAACATTAATATGAGGGACATGACATAGAAAAACAAAACAAAAAGCTTATGTGCGTTTTTATCATCAATTTAGTTTAACACTTCATATATTATTTTTATATCAATTTTAAGGGAATTTACGTATTTTAAAACAATATTTATCTTCCATAATAGTCAGCGTACGGTCGTATGTGTTTTTACGCGTTAGAACAATTGGTAAACAAATGTTATCATATATATAATGGTTTGCACCTAAGTTAACGACTCTTCATGGAAATATTTTTCGCTATCAACAACATTAATTCCAAACTATACTTTATAATGAATGGTGTCATCTTATTGAAATACAGTTTGGCTGTAATACTTTTCCGTGAACAATAAGTAAATTGGATTTCAGTTTCATTCGATCGTTATTCTGACACTATAACACATATCAGTTAATGTAACTTAAACTATACTTGTTCATGTCCTGTTTGATAACAACGGTAACATTTCAAATGCATGTACCTACGTTTAGGTATTGACAATGTTTACTAAACCTTATACCTGTATATCATTTCCAAAATTAAAAGAGCCGGATCGATTGCGTATATTTTGTCACAAATAACACGAACACGTGCTTTAACGAAATCTAAATTTTATTAAACTACTATATTGTAGATACACAGTTTGACTACGGATACGTTGAACAACTTTAGAACTATTAAGATTATTTTGAGATCAAAATGTGTAAAATCGTCGACAAAATATAAAATAATATTAAAAATCACTATCACTATCACAAACCATATTTAGTACTTTTTTTTTTTTTTTTTTTTTTAAATATCTTTCAAATATTCTTTTGTAATAAGAATACGCACATTTATATTCAATATTCAAGGCATGTTTTCAAAATTGTGAATACCAACAACAGAAAAATCTGGTATATTTCACTTACTGCACCAGGTTATGCAAATTTAGGGAATATTATTTCACATTGTTTTATTTCCTTTCTTTTGATTGTATATGCTTAGTTAAAAAAGTTTTCACGCAAACAAGTGATGTAAACTATACATTAAATCACATATGAGAAACGTGAACACAGCACCCTTTGTTGTTTATTGCTGCATTTAATAAACTCTGTTTGCTTTCGCGAATTACTTAATTAGTGTATATGCATGTCCCTTTTAAAACAAAAATATCAGTACTGAAATATGCTGAAATGCATTCATTGAACACTCATATAAATAGTTTTCAATGTATTTCCTGAATACAACATTGATGGCTTATCAATTAAGACATTATTTTAACCGTACTATTTTCTAAATTTCTTTGAATCGTTCACTCCTTTAACATGATCTAAATTTAGTAATCAGTTATTTTCGTATTATTGTTTTTTTCCGTCATTTTTGCTCATTAGTAAACTTTGTTCTTTGACGCTCTTTGATGTATAAAAACAATGACATTTACTTTTTAAATCATATCTAAACGTTAATAATTTGCTGGTTACTTACTTTCATTTAGCAACAAACCGAATTTCTGAAACTGTCATATATATGATAACTTACTTGTACATACAAACAGATGACCAAACTAATCCATTATGCATCCCCCGGTCATTTAACCACCGCTTGGATACATTTCCGTTTTTATTGACGTTCCCTGTTTAAATTATACATCCGATTGAACAACCGAAGTGGAAGCCCACCTAGATCGAATTAAAAAAACTGCAATCATTAAAATTAATGTTCCCGCTAATTTTAAGGATCTTTTGCGTCGATCGTAGGTAGATATGCACAGTTTTATCGATAAATGCACATCACAGTACAATACACGCAGGAAACTTGTGGGGGGTAGGAGAAGATAACTCTGATAAACAGATGGAGAAATTGCACTGCAATTGTGATGATGTCATAAAATAGGGCAAGCTGATATGGATTAGTGTGGTGTAGCAGGACGATTGACCTGTTGATAAGAGTAATACTTTACTCACGTCTCCCGCTGAAGTTTAGTGAAATGTATCCAGGTGTATATTTCATTACCCAGTCGTTGTGTCGCTTTGCATGGACTAATTCGAACGCCGGAGTCTAGTGTCTGAAGGATGTCACAGTCGTCATGATAATATTTAAATAGGATTCATGTTCACATGTACAAAAATATAATAAAAACATCCAGAAAGATATTTTAAACGTAAATAATATACAAAATGTATTATAGGGAACAAGATGAAAATATAAAACTCTAGCAATAGTGAATAAACTGTGTCAACTAAATGGACACATGTCTGTCTGCGGGGATCCTCCACGACAGCCCCATACCGTGGTAATGGCGACACATTATCCTCATACATAACAATCAAAGGAAACACGAATCGCTGATAACGAAACCGAAACACTTACGTTTTAAAACAAGTTCTATGTATCGAATGACAGATTTTGGTTTATCATCACTTTCATCGAAATTATCATATGATCGCGCCCCGTCAACAACAGCGTGTTATATTCAATAAAGGTAGCATTGTGAAAGGCCTAATGTACGAGGGCCATCCATCATCCGCAGTAGTGGATTTTAAAAAAACAATCTAATCTGTATTTGACACGAGGTATATCTGATTAAAAAGTAATTTAAGTTAATTAGTGTGACGAAGGACAAGAAAGCAGACAGATTCCAACTAATATTATTGTGGGAAGAAAGATACATTAGTCATATTTCAATAGTCAGTTAGTTCAATTAACATACACAGGTGGTTTTTGCTTTGACCAAATTAATTGCAGTATAACAAGAGTAAATATACCTTGAAGGCGAATGTTTATAGAACGGCCATGAATAATCAACCTTCAAACTTCACTTTTAAAGAAATATTGATTGCGCTTCAGACAGTTTTCTTCGTTGATGCTTATTTAATTGCTTACTTCCCTATGCAATGACTCATTGATTGGTCTAAATCAAAGCATCCAATACGTCATCAACTCCCTGTGGAATCAAGATATGAAACATTGCGGGTTTATGTAAGATTATTCAAGAAAGGCCATTACTCTTAACCTCAACGTCAGCTGGTGAAATGGAAATAATCAAATAATACTTCGGGGAAAAAGCATGGCTCATCAGGTTTGACCCTTCACCTTACATATATGATTGTATTGTGAATTTTATTTTTGATGTCATGATGATTTTATGATGTTAATGCTGAATGCAAGCCTGCAATAGCCAAGATAAAGCTGTTTGTCTGAATATTTTCCCCATCAACTAACGACTTTTGAGTTGCGTATCGCGGCATATTTATTTTCTAAAGTTTCAAGAAGATGCTGACATAGACTGGGAATATTTCGACATAATTTAAACATTCTACTGACATATAATCGCACTTTCTGGTATATCGATGCCGGGATCATTATCACGTTAGTAGAACTCGGCTTTTTATATGTTCTAGTTTGACATCGACTTTCTACTTATGTATGCAATTTATAGAATAAAAGCTGTTTACCAATCGTTCTTCAAGAAATTATGATATGGTGTACATATTTTTAATACCTTTTTGATCGACTCACTAATAGGCTTCTTTTTATTCCCTTTTTAAGTCGGTTATATTCACAAGATTTTAAAGTGACACATCGATGTCACTCCGAGCATAAACAAACAAACATATAAGAAACATTGTATCTACTAAAGAGATAATAACTAAGGCGTAATCATGTCAGAAAAGGCCTTTATATGACATCATATTTTTGGACGTTGGTATTTTGTCATGTTGTGTAGACAATTCTTAGAAACAAAAAATTGACATACTATTTCGTAAGCCGTTAGCCAATGGTAGAAATAATCAATCATGTTTATGAAGGGTTAGCAGCATCCGAGAAGCAATATGATACCAAAGCGTCGGCATACAAAGAAAAACCGCAACCAAAGTGGATACAAATAGGCAACAGGGACCGATCAGACAGGAAAAAGTAAAAGCGAGGACATAGGGAGTTCCTATTGGGAGCACCCGATGCAACATAAGATACAATGGATGTGTGAACTGGAGTAGAATACATGAAATAGCCGTATTTCCAACAGACCAGAACAGACAAATGAAATGAAGGTCGATACAAAAAGTCAACTAAAAAATCCGAAACGACTTTCTAAATATTGGACGCAAAACCGGATCATCGGAATACAGTGTATTATGTAGGTCAAACACAATCTTGGACACAATAGACAAGTCTTTAATCATGTTAGACAATAACATCTCATGGTTTAAGAAAATATCATGCTGACAACTGTTAAATGTCTTAAGTGTAGAATGGCGTCTAAACGTGGTATATTCCCCATTCCAACGTTAAACTGCTTTATAATACCAATACAATGAGTTTGGACATTTTTATATTACAATATTTAATTCCAATTCCAAAAGCCTAGAACCATATTCGTTGTTATCTCACGATCAAGTCAGTACACAACTTTAACATCTCTCGCCTGGTTCTGATTTGGTAGGGCACTTCCGCGAGGAAGCTTAGGAGGCCCTGGAAACTGACTGCTAAAGGAGCTAGTCCGCAGATGTGTTTTTGTTTACGGATTAATATACAGCTGGTCGATTTGACTTTTGTGAAAATGTGTATTATGTTTAAAAAACTCTAAATTTACTGTTTTTCTTCTCACAATTTATACTCCGATCAAAAAGGTCAGTTACAAACGATTTTAAAATAGGTCGGAGCCTGTTGGTTTTCCTACAAAAGGGACGAAATCTCGTTACTGAGCTACCTGGGAGCTATTAATTTCATTTTTGTTTTTACATCTTCTTCACTTTCTTTGTTACTTATTTAACGGAAATACTTGCTTTCGTTCCGTTTTTAAATGCTCATTTTGAAATTCAGCCTTTTCATTATGTATTCCATAATCTAATTCCTATTTTAGAGCACATTTATTTTTAAGAGTTTTCACATCTACGTCGACAGAAAATCACCAGGGTGTTCCATAATAAAACAAATAAAGTTGTCTACATTACTGAAGCTGTTATACATTTTTTTCTCGCGAACCTGCGAAAATGTTGAACAACTTCCGAACCAATCAAAACCAGTCAAGTTGGGAAAACTGCAGTCTTTCAACAAAAACGTCCTAAAATGGGGATGAGATGATGTAATATGTTCGGATGTATGACATACATGATTCTCCTTCTTAACAAAGGCTCCTCAGATTTCGCCGTCTAGGGAGTTAGTCTTTTCTCTGCCGTGTTATAATCCGAAAATAAGACACCCCTGAACACTTATAAGGCCGTTTTCGTGTAAACGGTCAAACCGGTCGGATCACAGTTGTTCGTTTATTAAATAAAGTCCGACCTAGTTATCTGATGCTGTTTTCAGGCGAGCCTTGACAAAGCCTTGCAAGGCCTGCATAAACATTTGCAGGTCCGCCAGGATTT
>JAUMHH010174521.1:0-15738 GCA_032359455.1 Chlamys rubida | reverse complement strand
AGTAGTAAACACCAGTTGTCAGCTATCAACAAAGTAGTAAACACCAGTTGTCAGCTATCAACAAAGTAGTAAACACCTGTTGTCAGCTATCAACAAAGTAGTAAACACCAGTTGTCAGCTATCAACAAAGTAGTAAACACCAGTTGTCAGCTATCAACAAAGTAGTAAACACCAGTTGTCAGCTAACAACAAAGTAGTCAAAACTGTTGTTGCAGTTAAACAAAGTCAAACAAAAGCTTTCTGATACATTGTCATGTATAACAAAAACAATCAACAATAGTTGTCTGGTTTCAAGAAAGCTGTCAACAGTTGTCTGAGTCACAAACAAATAGGCAACTATAGGAAAATATCCAATTTCTGGTGCAAACCCACAGTCTGAATCTCCTAGTTCACCAGTAAATGTATTATTGGGGGACTAACAAAGTTCCTGAGGGAGGGATTGAGGAGCTAGTTTGGTTCTACAGACCCTATACTTATCACCTAATGTGTCCCCGTAGTATACCATACAGTATTCATTATACCATGGAACACACCTAAATATTGGCCAAATATCAACAGGCCACAGATCTAGAGCAAAGATACACTTCTCAAAGGCCACACAAAAACGGGGGTGTACTATATAGCCTTACGTTTACCACCCATTGACAAACCTGTCTGCCAAGAAAGCATTTTTACCTGTCTGCACATTTAGTGATAAAATCAAGCAGAAGTAGGCCTGTGATATATATACATATCAAAAAGGACTATTTCAAAAACTCGGAATCAAAGCCCCATTTGAAAAAGCTTGTACATACATAGATACATACATGTACTGAT
This sequence comes from Chlamys rubida, assembly GCA_032359455.1. Taxonomy (NCBI): domain Eukaryota; kingdom Metazoa; phylum Mollusca; class Bivalvia; order Pectinida; family Pectinidae; genus Chlamys; species Chlamys rubida. The sequence continues at coordinate 14,922 of JAUMHH010174521.1, read as the reverse complement.
AAATACGCTTTCACAATCTTCCCCCTACATCACCCTGATGACACCATCAAAATGAATGCTCATGCAAATGGCACCAATTTTCTGTTAGGAATTTGTTTTTGAAATAGACGTTTCATGTTGAAAAGGTGAAAAAGGTGACTGATGGTGATGAACTGTAAATTAATTACTTTCCTACACACTTAATCTGTGGTATTAACATAGTCACACACATCTTCAACATGTGTCTTAGCTTGTGTATTGTAATGTTCAATGTGACGTCACAATGGACAAATGTAACTTATGTAATCAAAGACAATTAAAACTGCTGGCACTTCACCTTGATTTTCTATTCTATTTTTGGACAAACAGTGTCATATATTATAACCTTTTTGCATCACCTGTATGACCTTCTTGTGTTACCTGTATGACCTTCTTGTGTTGCCTGTATGACCTGCTTGTGTCACCTGTGTGGCCTTCTTGTGTCACCTGTATGACCTTCTTGTGTTACCTGTATGACCTTCTTGTGTCATCTGTATGCATGACCTTCTTGTGTTGCCTGTATGACCTACATGTGTTACCTGTATGACCTTCTTGTGTTACTTGTATGACTTTCTTGTGTCACATGTATGACCTTCTTGTGTCACCTGTATGACCTTCTTGTGTCACCTGTATGACCTTCTTGTGTTATCTGTATGACCTTCTTGTGTTGCCTGTATGACCTACTTGTGTTACCTGTATGACCTTCTTGTGTCACCTGTATGACCTTCTTGTGTTGCCTGTATGACCTTCTTGAGTCACCTGTATGACCTTCTTGTGTTACCTGTATGACCTTCTTGTGTTGCCTGTATGACCTACTTGTGTTACCTGTATGACCTTCTTGTGTTGCCTTTATGACCTTCTTGTGTCATATGTATGACCTTCTTGTGTCACCTGTATGACCTTTGTTTATAATGCGCATGACTTTGTTGTGATACCTGACTTTTTGTAAGCTGTATCATCTGCTTGTGTCACCTGTATGACCTTCTTGTGTCACCTGTATGACCTTCTTGTGTCATCTGTATGACCTTCTTGTGTCACTTGTATGACCTTCTTGTGTCATCTGTATGACCTTCTTGTGTCATCTGTATGACCTTCTTGTGTCATCTGTATGACCTTCTTGTGTCACTTGTATGACCTTCTTGTGTTGCCTGTATGACCTTCTTGTGTCATCTGTATGACCTTCTTGTGTCATCTGTATGACCTTCTTGTGTCACCTGTATGACCTTCTTGTGTTACCTGTATGACCTTTTGAATCATCTGTATGACCTTCTCGTGTCACCTGTATGACCTTCTTGTGTCACCTGTATGACCTTCTTGTGTCATATGTATGACCTTCTTGTGACCTGTATGCCATTTGATTAACAAACATTATTATGGGTTTCTTTTATGTGTTAACATGGATATACCAACTACACAATTTTTCAGATATGCATGCATCAATTGTAGTTAAACTCTCAGTAATCCTCTTTAAGTTACATTTCGACTGATTGATATTGAGTGAAAACTCTTGATCACTAAACTACATTCTTGACAAACAAACATGTGATTCTTTCTCTTTCTATCACAGAGGAAAACATCACCTTTCTCAACCTTCCACTATTACTTTTGAAACAACCATAAAAGATTCCTTTATAAAGGTTCGTCCAGAAGTCCCAATTGATGCCAGATCAGCGAGTGTATTGTGGTGAGGTACGTATACTTAAGTTATACGTATACATGTATCCTTATTTTCTTGCCAGCCGATCTAGACGGAGTCGTTCACAAGAGTGTATGTGTCATAACTCATTTCAGGATTCCCGTTATATAAGTTGGTGTATATATATAAACGTAAGCACAATCAAAGTTTGGCACTATAAAGCCATAATTGTGCACGTTTCAGCACAGACATAAATAATAAATGTGTTAACGACTTATCTCACAAAATTAATCACATCTGACAACCAGAGATTCTTACAGAAATTATTAAAACATGCAGACGGATTGGGATTTAAGGTGATGATCCCTAACATTATTTAATAATTAATCAATTTTTTCGTGGTATTTACTTTTTTTGAAACCTAATTACAGTCACATATTACCTGTTAAAGTACATGTATTTGTGACTCTTCATAAAATAATTCTGATCCGATTGAAACATTTTGATTTCAGGAACAATTAATCGTGTTAAGGTCTAGGAGCTTATAAACGTGATTTTTCAAACGTTTTATTTCTATATGAAGACAGATCTTCAAACTGTGGATCGAAATGACCTTGACCTTCAAACTCCGAACTCCAATTACGGTAACGCGTAGAAATTATTAATCATAAGATAGAATTTCATAACAGTGAGACACTATATACTACAGTGTACATGTACAGTAAATCTTTATCTGTGTTTCATACTTTTTCATGTGACACTGCCCTTCGAACTGTGCACTGTAAAAACGGTGTATAGACGACATATCCATCACCTGTGATACAGGTTTCTATGGTAACACAAATATTTTCAATGACACTATATACACTGAAGAGCAAGGGTCGTGTTTTTGCAGCGTGAGAATCCCCTAAGCGTGTGTTAATGGTTACAAAGAGACTGACATCACGCTAATCACAGAGTCGGTGAGGTTTTTTGCAGAGAACATTAACGTTACGGCATCCACATCAATTAGATGCACATGCCGAGAAAGTGGGGAATACAAAAGTATGGTGATGAGCGATGCTGCAACTTGTTTATAGCGCCAGGTACAATAAAACCTATAATGAGCCAAGTCCCGTAACAAGTGGGCCTTCGGTACAGACGTGTCTGTCGGAGGCCTTCTAGTAATATTAATAGACCGCCTAAATCTGTATACTCGTGTTTTCACTTTTAAAAATGTTTGTTTGCAGAAAACTTGGCTAAAGCATCTTCTCATTAAATTAAAGTACATCTGTTACTATAAATATACAGAAATATTAATTAACGAACTCATGTAAGTTTAACTAATGTTATACATGTATTTGTTTATATAATTATAACACAGCATATATCTACTACAACAAAACCTGTTTTTTTCCAAATATATATGTAAGTAATTTAACTGAAAATATCACAAATCGCCTTCCAACAATGCTATCTTTTTAAGCTTTCTAGATTATTATGGGACAGCTTATATCAATTTATTATACACACAGTATGTATACATGTATGATGTATATAAATCCACAATATAGCAATATAGCCTCAGAAATAAATACATTGCCTTAACACAGATATTCCATAGGAAATGTTTAATTCTTTGGTTTACAAAGTTAAAACTTTGGCCAGGTGTTCACCACAAAATAACCAGGTCCTTTTGGAACATCTACTACAGTGATTACATTGACAGAGATACACAGCTATACACAAATATACAATGTACAATGCAACCTACTCATGCTAAAGCCTATATAAGGTAAACAGTACAGGTAGGTCTACAGGTAACCATTGTTGACAGTACCTAGTGATCTCTTGGCCTGTGGTTCTCCAGGTATTGTCACCTGTATCTCGTTAGATCTAGAGTGACACACCTGGAGGTCACTACACTTCGTACACACCTGGAAGCTTGCTATACATATATAGGTCACTAAAGGTATAGACTTCACAACTATGGCCAGTAAACACCATCATGTAATACGCATACAAGTATATTAGGCTAGCAGGGAAATTAGGCCTGAGGGAGGCAAGGAGAACTCACCATATACACAACCAAATCAAATATCACCGTCATATGCAAATTACATATAAATGTCATATGCAAATATATATTACAACTGCAATAGACCAAGTCATCATGCATGTAAACATATGCGAGTTCAATTTGCAATTTCAATTTATCGCTTCAATAACTACAGGAAGTTGTCGTCATCATCATGGCCAACAGATCTAGAGATATCACAAATCCAATAGCAATTGATTACAAAATGTTGCCATCAACTGCAAATACACTGCATGAAAAAAAGTATTGGAAAACTGCTGTCAGTTTCAATATTCATTACAACACATGACATTACTCCCGACAGTAATATCTTTGAGCCCCTGCTCTGGCAAGGAATTGCATTATAACAATTCAATTCTTAAACTTAAACAACATAACACTGCATGTATATATGGATTTATGGGACTTAAATTATAACACTACCATGTACAAATCTATACAAAGAACTCAAACTGAAAATTGTTATTAACCATGTTTAATTTTATTTTGGTTTAATTTCTTCGGTTGATTAGCCACTGATCATCAAATCATGATCGATGGAAAAAAAAGTTTTGGACATTTTTGCACCATTTCATGCTACGCACGTGACATCATTATTCCATCCCCAACATCATTTTGTCAGCCATTGTTCATTTGGTTGAAGTTTTTAAAAAAAAAAATGAAGTGATGACAAGGATTGATTTGCAGAAAGCATCATATAAATGAGCAATAAAATGATCGAATTGAAATATACTCCTGAAGATTTGTCGTTTACATGTTACTATGGCAATACCACACACTTGGTCATCCGACGTCTCGTATCGCTCTTGTTTATTACGCAAATCATAATGGATAGATCCTTCAGTTTAATGACCATGTGAAATATAATAGTTGATCAATATGTGCAATGCATTTGTGCATATATGATTTAACACATTGCCCATAGAAACATATAAATAGTTATAAGATTTAACACATTGCCCATAGAAACATTATATATACTGGTAGTTACAAGATTTTTCATCTTGAATGTAATATCTCATTCTAAGAATATGTAATATATAATTTTGGTCTTGCACCACATTACACATCTTGGCAAACCTGTTTTGAAGGGTTACCAGGTACATTTTTGGAGATAAAATAATATATATTTATATACATCATGTCAAATGTGACATCTTACATCCCAACGTCATAAATGAAATTATTTTTAAATCAAAGATGAAATATTTCTTCATGTCCACTGTTTTTTTTAATTCCTGATTATGTAGTACTGGATGACACCTAATGTCTGTTCAGACGCTTCACAACTTTCCCACACGAAATTTGTATTACTAACATGTACTCATACACATGTTTCATTCATATTCCTTATCTACAGATCTTTTTGTATAAGTTTAGACTTTTATCCCATTTTTATCCAAATAAATGTTGCACAATTGTATACATTTCTATAAAGAGACAGTGTATATAAATGTATGTACACCATTTACCAACTATCTGACATAAAACTTGGAACATGAAACTCTTTGTGGCATTTATTTTATATCTAACTATCACAGGACTTTGGATGTCTTTTGTATATATACATGTATCATATTTATTTCAAGGTTCTGTTGTTATATATGCATACTTGCCAATTCACCAGTTGCCCGCCCTATTTTGGAGGGAGTCTTCCCGATTTTGGACCATAACATTTAGCATTTTCAAGCAGTGAATTTTCTAAACTATTCTTACTTTTAAGACTTGATGATTTGATCTATATAATACACACCTTTTCTTTACGTTTTTAATTCTGAGCACATGTAATCTCCTGCACGGAAATTTCAAAAAGTTGACAAGTATGAATATTTGAACCTGTTGTTGCCATCAAATCTCTTGTGTAATTACAAAAGTGTAAATTAACATGGAGTGAGTCATGCTTTATCTACTGTTTTACATTGCCTCGTGTCAGTTGTAGTAACTACAGTGTATAAGATGGGGCAGGATCTCCCGACACACAATGACTCCAGATATATATACACACCTGCATATCCACATGCACAAGCAATCACTCAAGTCAATATTGACCTACTATTAACATATAACAGCATACAAATTATACACCTGTCTGTTAGTAATACACTTGATACCAGATTTATTCTGATAAACACACCACTGGGGTTTCATTTGTAGCCATGCTTTTGCATGAAGCCAGTAAATCAACAGCTACTCTAATGAAAAAGAAACAAGAAGAATGGAAATGAAGTATTGTTATAAAATTGTCTTATAAGTTTGTGTTAGATACACACTACTTGAAATATTATTGAAACCCCTGACAGTACTGTAATATAATGGAAATTCCACCAACACAGCAATACCATAATTATTCTGAAAATCACATCCCTAACTAAATAGAAATTTAAAGTCATCGTTACAGATAATCAGAGAACATGAATTATTTCATTTTACCTTTAAGTTGAATAAATAAAATATAAAATACACTGTTATGGCAGTTGAATTGATCCTCCAAAAAATCCTGCATTCTTCAAAAATGGAGAAAAGCTAATTGATTTAGATGATTTGATATACTTGCCACCAGTTTTCCTAACTTAGGGGATGCAATTCACAATATAAAGTACCCAGAAAGAAAAAAGCTTACAATGAAGGTTTTGATTACAACTGTATCAGAATGAAGGGTATATATAGAATATATTTGTGAACTTTATGAATTCTATCAACAATCTTTAATTATAGCGTACCCACACTGAGACTGTACAAAAATGTTCATCCAGCAGCACAGGTATGTAATCTATCAACCTAAAGTAACGACATTTTCATGTAAATAAAACAAATATATACCCACATGTATATAAACATGTATCTCACCATCACAAAACCTGAATATTTAATGATCCAACTTTCCGGCTATCAATATTTGTTGTAAGGATTGGTATATGCTAATTGCAGTCTAATTAGTACAGCTATCATATGTACAGCTGGAATATATTGATTTTCTGTTCAGGTGTTGGTCTTTAAGCTTAATTCTGATATGTTTTCATAAATGCTGTAATCAACCTAATATGTACCCTTGGCAATTAGTAATCTGGAATCGCACAAGTTAAAATTGTGGAAAAGCTGTATTACGGTAATTACTCTTTCTTTAGTTTTCTCCTCTGTAACTCGGGTGATACCGTAATTAAGCTAAGAGGGAATTTTCTTGCTTAGATTTTCTTTCCTGTTCACCTTTCGTTGTGATACTGAGCATTTCCATTTCCTAGATCTAGCTATTTCGGCAAAGTGTTAGATCACCAAGAACAAGTCAAATTTACAATACATTATACTGTTATATTTTTGTTTCCAATCTGTAAAATGCATTGTAAGATTGTTTTATACGGAATACATCTGTATTGAAAATAAGAAACGTAAATACAGTAGTATATATCCCAAAGTCTACCTGTTTCTATTTTGAGAACTAGCTTCCTGGCAGATTTTGAAAAATTCTAAGCTTATACATGTACCTATATTTGTTTTTTTAATAAATAATGAATATTTTCATTACATAAACTCTAGTAGGTCCAGATGTGCTAGGACCAGATCAGTCAGATCTAGAACACCTACATGACTATTATATAATTAGGTCAAATATGATAACCGATACAGTTTACGTTAATTTGTGTAGTATCAACATATATATTTGATACCATTACGATAATCTGTATGTACCTAATTACCAATTAGCTCATCTGCTAATCAGTTTTCTTTAGATTATCATAAATATATGGGAATTACCCTGCAACCATATATATTTAAAGTCATTTCCAGAAACACATGATCAGTGATAATATCTAACGTATCTATGTAATATCATATAAGTAACCACAAAAAGTTATATAGATTAATGTTACATTCGTCACTAACTCTGTTCATTATAAGTCGGTATATAGCCTATATAGGTATACGTAAATATTTACACAAAAATGTTTACTTTGTAACAAATGTCAACATTCCAATGATATTCTGTTTCGTTTTATTATTCAAAGAAAAAAAACTTCTGAAGAAATTCTAAAAAAAAGTTCACCTTTTCCAACTACAGACTCTAATGTGCAAGAAACATGGAAATAGTTTTTACAATTCTAGCAAACAAAATATTTTAATGACCGATGATTATCACACGGGATCATGTACCTGTTACATGTATATATATACAGAACAATAAAGATACAGTAGTACAGGTAATTTATATCAATTTGCAGGTAAGTCACCTGGACATGATGTACTACTGTACTATATATTACAAGATAACTTTGTAAGTACAAACAAGTCTGGGGGTTAGGGGTTGTGTTATTCCCTTGTGAACCAAAAGGTTAAAAATTCCTAAATTAAAACCTGCACTTGCTGATATACACTACACATGCAATAATGACATGCAATCTACATAATTGTGGAAATACCCCAAATAGATACACACATATATACCTGTATGTATATATCAGTTTATTAGATAGATTTCATGCTATAAATAGCACCTATAAGTTACACCTGGTAAACAAACATGGTGTCATATCTATATATGATGTTTACCTGACAATCTTGTATCAATTAAAAGTTTTGTAATACAGGTAAATGGTATATCAGGGTGTTAAATAAAGAAAAGGACTTGTGTACGACTTTACGTGAATCAATGTATTAGACCTGATATTCAGCTTTTAAATTAAATGTTAAAAGATACGTTAGCTAGCTCAGCTTGTGACATTTTGTGTATTACTTCTGTATAAATTATCAAGTACATCTACTACCCGACTAAACATTGAATGTGTATCATGACTACATATTAAATGTGTATGGACATACTGGATATATAATGACATAACACAGGAACACCCTTTCACCATTGATAATACAAAGTTAAATGTTTAAATTGGAACTTATGCCTAAAGCTAAATGTTTGAATTGACGCTTATGGCTAAATGGAAACGTGTATTTTACAATTATTTGTCAGTATATTCAACAGGAAACTGTGTCATTTAATTTTTTATACAACTTTTTTGACAGATCTGATTTACAATGTATTTAGGCATTCCAAGTTTATTATATAATTACCATGCATTTAATTTTGAATGTTGTGTTTATGAAAAAAACATGCAGCAGACTCTGTATTACTGACCAAAAAAAATGAGACAATTCATATTATGTCCCCCCCCCCCCATTGATTTGCCATTCAATGGGGTTTTTTTTCATGGAGGAGGGTGGGGGGGGTTGATGACTCATTATGACTTGGGTATGCGTAATTAATGTAAAATGATCTTCGATTAATCTAATTAATACTGACACGTTATTTGTAGGATAACATATATATACTGTTTTAGTTGTTTTTTTGAGAATTGTATAATTCTGGATGTCAATTAATTAATTTGACTTAAATATTAAACTTTTTTTTCAAATTTATGTCTCGAGTGCAAACGGGACAATGTACCTATGATGACGAAATGTATTTTTCGCAAACATGCATCGGTCGCGATCGTGACCCCTTCTTCTTTAGTTTACGGGGGCTCCCTGTAATAGCGTACGTGGCGTTACATTATCATAGCTCGCTTGCAGTTCTAAGTATTTTTGGGAATATGAAAATCAAATATTGGAGTAACAGTAAAACAGTTTCCATACGAAACAAATTTCTGACAGATAATCACATTTCTGACAGGTGCGTGTCGCTAACGACGGGAGCGGACATGTGTTTATCTACACAGATATATAGCACGTGCTCCATAATTAGAATTTTATGGACAGGTGCGATTATCTGTAATCTCGATCGTAACAATCCGTTTAATTTCTAAGTTTGGCGAAATTACCTACACATGAAACAATACTAATAAAAACGAAACTTACTGTTTTTAGACTGTTTCCCGAGTTTGTTAAGAATCTTCTGGAGACCATGCGAATCTCTGTCCTTCACCGCCTGGATAATATCATGGTCTTTCCCCATTTTCGGCGATGTTTTCCTTCCAAATTTATTTCTTTCTTTCAGTAATATCCACCGATGTCTAAACACAAAGATTTAAACATTTAACCCGTTCTAAAAATGCCATGCACGAACCGAAGAAGCACACCGATCGAATGTAAACAAAACGTGGCTCTGTCTCTAAATAGCATTGACCCTGCTTAGGCGCAAATCTGTGACTCAAGCATGACGTACGATGACTGGGAACACGCGATCTCGAGAAACAACATTACAAGTAAATTGTAAAAACAATCTAACTGTACATAACGATTTGAACCCTGCACGTTTGTGTTAATCCATTCACTGTTTTACTAGATCCACGTACACTTATCCAAGGTCTGTATATTCCGGTCTGTTGTTATTTTACACACACACCTGGCTGTGTGAAGCCTCAGGAGTTATTTGCGTCTGCGTGACTGTGGCCAATCAACATTAAGATAACAGATTGGCGGCCAATAGAAACTTCTAATACACTGTAAGAATGGCTGGGCGGTCTGCTTTGATCTATAAAATTGCAATTAGTAGATCAATCGCCTACCTTGAGAAGATGGGCCGGAAGAGGAAATGTATTTGTAGACACTAATCTGGAAAATCTGATGGATCAAGATAATGGACAACATCCTTACAGACCATATAGATTTTTTATCGTTGAAAAACTTCTGTACCTATTCAGTACGTACAGATTGATTGATTTTGTTTGTTTGATTGATTGATTGATTGATTGCGGTTTAGTATTTTCACGTTTTCGTAATACACAGGGTTTGTGTTTAAGATTCAGTGCTGTAAAACATCTTTTTTTCCATATATTTGCAATTGACGTACTGAAAAGTACGCTATTGAACTTTACAAAATTGCATTTAACAATTTGCTGAATTAGCTTTATAAAATAACGATACTTTCAATTACTGTGATATTTAACTTTGAAAATGAAAATAATTAATAAATGAAAAAGAGTTCGAAGATGAGATGATCCAAGATAATTACTATATCTGGGGAAACGACTCTCCCGACTAACAAATATTGTCACTGCATATTTTTACCTCGTATTCAATAATACGCCCATCATCCCATGCGTGTACGACCTTTGGTTTTTATTGGCCAAAACCCAAGTGTTTTCTTCTCCAAAAATACATGTAGTCGGGCACGCGACAATACACACGCTACACATTTATATATAAACAAACAAAATTGAACACGATTATGATTTAAAGAATGACATCAATCTCCACAGTTTTACCCGTAGGCTGTAGAAACGTCTGTGTACATGATGCAATGTTGTTGTGACAGACGATGCCAATATCTACTGGTGACAGATTGAAATCGACATCTGTGTATGTTGCATCAGTCAGCCGGTAGTGTCAATGCGAAACATATCATTGATTATTTGTACTGATAAAACCATGTAAGTGTTGGAATTTTACCAAGGAAGATCGTTTCAAGTAAACGTTCAAAGTATAATTAACTTAAACCTATCCGCTTTAACTTTATATACGAAATAGATATACTTCTGGATAAAAATGTCTAAAATCAAATACTTTTCTAATTCCGTGGTAAAATATTTATATTTTAATTTCAAATACGAGACTGGTAACCTTTTGCAGCGACTTACAATACACGTGTTCATACATAATGTACATGTCTTTCTTTCGTTTTTAAGAAATCTGACCAATGGTATAATATAATTAATTCATCTTAAATAAAAAAAATAATTCATCTTAAATAAAATGCGACGTATAGTTTCATTGCTAGCACATATGACCACATAGCTAATTGTTCTATAAACAGTTAGTTCCACCACAGGGACATGAGAGTTAAGACACTTATTTTGATACCTTTCCGGTTTTTCCACGTTTATTGGGTGATACACACTGTAGATCAAAGACGCCTGACGACCACATCTCAATCCCTAAGAACGTTAGATAATCCACAGACTTAAAATGTAGATATCTAATTCTGGGATAATCTATATAAATTTTTAAAAAAATCCGGACTTACTCCACTTGAACTTGAAGGACTATTCATTCAAAAGTTTCAGCGTCAAAAATAAAACATCTCGATTGGAATTAAAATAATTAAATTCCAATGATTATAATATGGAGACATTTTAAGTGAGACTAATTTGCATTTATCCAAACCTTTTCTGGCTTCGCGTCCGATCAAATAACGACGAAACGCGGAGCAAATCAATGAGATAAGATCACACGATTTATCTCCCTTTGTTCATTCCCATTCTAATACGTAAATGTTGGACTTCAAGTCAGTCACACCGAACGGAAAGAGGAGAGAAAATGGCGGAGTATTTAACACTTCCACTCACATCACGCATTTTTATACAACCTTTAGCAATTATTATTTCTAATAATCACTCGCTTCTTAAAAAATCAATCGTTACACAAGACTAAAATAAGCATACTTGCCGTATAACGTTTTTAAATGTGGAATGTGTAAGTTTAAATTCAAAGTTATTAACGCCTTCCGTAAGTAGATTCTATAGCAACATTTTATTCCTCCATCGTTAAAACTCAAAACGTGAATGAGTTCTGTTGCGGAACTAATTTTGTCACATTTATTTTTATCACTAAAGGACATGGGGTCCAATACCCCTGCGTCCATCAATGAGGCATGAATCCATGTGGAAGAGAGATGAGGTCAGATTGGGTGATGGCGGAGGTACCGAATGAAGCCAAGACCACGAGATATACCTCCCCTGTACCTTTATATTTTCACTGAAAAATGGTGGAATATTGAAGATATTTTAAAATATACGAAGTAAAACTGAACTTAGTTGTGTCGAAAATTTGTGGCCCAAAAGCATTTCTCTTCAATTGGATCGGAGCTAGATCCGTCTGTACCAGCTACACGTGTTTACAATAAGGTTTTGTTCTCTGTGACGTCATTGATATTCTTAATTATGTCGTCATATATGGAATGTAATTATGACGTCAATATTGCTTTGCTTCACAACCAGTTTGCTGTTGTACGATAGTTTTATGCACCGTTTAGCAAGAAGTAAATACCAAGAAAATCAACACCTAACATCAACTATGGAAGGTGAGTTGATGCCAGTTTTGTATTTATATAATAAGTAATTATTTTATCATATTACTTATATAATCTGATGAGTGAATACATCAATCTAGTTATGTTATGGGCATTATGTCACCTACTATCCAGGTATCGCAAAAATATTTCATTGTAGAGCGGGAAATTGTCGCGCGTTTAATTTTCTTCTTGTTTTTTTTTTAAAGAGACGTCTTTTACTTGATAGAATATTTGAAAGAACATTAGAAAAGAAGCGAATTGGTAACTACAAATACCATTGTTTTGCGAATTCACGGCGTTTCCTCTCAAAACGACATATTTGCGAAGATTTGGAATTGGATCAGAACCCTTAAATGTGTCCTGTTTGGTTATGGCAGAGTAAAAACTTCGCTGCTGATATTCTTTAGAATGAGGAACAGGGTTATGTAAGCATTTAAAGTGTGATACATTATATGATTGTGACAAGTATTTTTATTTTATTTTATCTATTTGAAGCTGAATTACTTGAGAGGTCTAATTAAACAGTTGAACGAATATTGAAAAAGTCAAATGGGAGGGTAAAATAGAGCGAATTTGTTACTATATATAAGACAGTTTTACGAATTCACGGCGTTTCCTCTTAAAGCGACATATTTGAGAAGATTTTGATTTGGAATTGGATCGAAACCGTTATATGAGTCTTTTTTGGTTGTGGCAGAGTAATATGAATCAGCGATTTTCTTTTTCTCTTTTGAATGATGAACAGAGTAAGACAACACTGGGTCTTTCTATATCAAGTACTTGAACTGTGATATTTCTCATGATTGCAACAAGTGTTTTTATTTTATTTGAAGCTGAATTACTTGAGAGATCATGCTACGTCAAACTGAAACAGATAGCACCAGACCCAAAGACCGGATATAACTACAGTAAGTACTTAAGGGAATATGCTACCTTACTGTATACTTAAGGGTATATGCTACCATACTGTAACACACATCTACTGTACAAGAGAGTTCCACATTACTGAAGTAATAAACTTTGTAAATCATGTTAATAAATGATGATTTGGACATCAGGTTCATATGTATGTTTGAAACGTACAGGACAATGCCACTAGCCAGATGCCAACAATTAAAACTGAGGTTTTGGAAGTGTGTAATATTTTACTAAATGCATGATCAATGTGATTTCAAGATGCCGTTGTCCACCCTGCTCCGGCCACTAGAGATGACCTGATGACCCCAGCATGGTTAAGATATCTTCCACATTCTCCAAGTAAGGATTTATTCCGGGATCATTTTTATTTAACATTAAAAACCTGTCCTCGTTCGTGTGGATACTTCAGTTTCGAGAGAATCCGGATAAAAGAGTTCAACTGTGTTATACTTTAAAAATCTTTTCAACGAAAGTGTGGTTTTAATGTTTCGTTTTGTTCAGAGGATCAATTAAAACTTAACATTCGCATGTACAAAATCTAAATCATGTTTAAATGTTTTTAAAATGTAGATTGACACATGAAGAATTACATTGATTTAACGTGAAATGACCTCCCTCTGACCATGTTAAGTTATTATTATTATTATTTACTTACAGATCATCTGGAAAGATTATGCTATATCAAACTCAAACAGATTGCACCAAACCCACAGAGCGGCTTCAACCACAGTAAGTCATATACAATTAAATAGGAGAGCTCCTCGTTGTTTTATAGACAAGCACGGGAAATTGCGAAAGTCATTCGGGTTTTCCCCCCGATATAAATAAAAGAAAATCTCATAACTGAATTACTAACATGATTTATGACAACTGATTTCAGGGGCCATTGTCCACCCTCCTCCGGCCACTAGGGATGAACTGATGACACCGGCATGGTCAAGATATCTTCCAGATTTACCAAGTAAGAAATCTTATTGAGAATCATTCGTGCCCTATACAATTCAGATGGACAAAACGTGCAAAAATGTTCTGATATTTTCTATACTGTCAAACAAGTCTTAAAAACATTACATTTTGCTGGGATTTTCTTATTGATATGGGAGCAAATCCTACATACTTATAGAGACATTTCTTTCGCTGATCAAAAGTTTTCTGTTTGAAAGATATCAGTTACCAACATCAGACCATACAATAACCTTTTTTTATGACGACAGAACCTAAATCTCCCCACGGCTGGGTCAGCTGCCCGCCCCACGAGGAGGATGTCGAGTTGAG
>JAUMHH010174510.1:0-15739 GCA_032359455.1 Chlamys rubida | reverse complement strand
CTGAGGCAGTGTGCTACAGGGCTGTGTGATATACTCCGACTGCAGACGGCACTCTGTGAAGTATGGACTGCACCACCAGAACGCCCTCAGCTTTCATCATGAGACTGGATTCTGCTTTATGTACAGAATATTCCAGCTGCAATTCTTCTTACTACCTTATCCACCCCGTCTAGTTTACTATTCACATTTGAACTCTTCCAATTCAAAGGTTGGAATAGTCCATTATGGAATTTCAGGGGTTAATAAGTTAAAACATCTAAACATCCATAAGATCAAGACTATTGAAGTCTCATTTTCCAGTTGCATTCTTTTACTAACTTATCTCCCTAAAGTTAAACATCCACAAGATCAAAATTAGATTTTTTTTATTTTTTTTATGAATTTAAGATTCTAGAGACAGGGGCCTGTCCTTCGACAGGTGTATCCACTAGACCAACGCCTGAGGCTGGCAGATTTTAGGTCAGGAGAAGTAAACTTTCTCAATATTTAGTATTGAAATATATGTTTGTGATAGAATTTTTTTTAAAATCTACCTGTAGACTAATATACTCGAACTATGAAATCCCAAACCCCTGATCAACATTCCTGTTTTTTGCATTATTATGTTAACTCATTCACCCCTGAAGACACATTTGAACTCTTCCAAATCAAAGGTTGGAACAGTTCATTATGAAATTTCAGGGGTGAATGAGTTGTTGTAACATTAATTCTCTGCTTTGAACTTGACACCTGTTACTGAGTTAATTGATGTAAAAGGTTCACCTTTCAGCATTTTATACAAAATATTACAAACTCTTGGGAGCCATGAGCCTAAACGATGGTTCGACATAAGCAACTCTTCAGAAATGATGGTGGTAAAAATTTGAATAACTCGAAGGCTGAGGAATGGCGGATATATTTGCTGATTTGAGGCTCCCACCAATCACAGAGTCTGGATAAGTGGCCTGCAACGTACATATTTATTTTTTCCATTTTAGCCACCAAAGTGCCTAAGTTGAGAAGGTACAGGTCTCGATCAAGGCAGAAATCCAACATAGTCCGTATTTGAGTGAATGCCATACAAACCACCATAACAAAGTTGAACAGGATCCAAAATGAATGGCATTCCAGAGAAATTCCCAAGGACAGGTATAAATAGAACCATTTGGACCAATCAGGAGGCAGTAATGGGAGCAATCCCCATTGTTTGCCAAACAATGGACCAATCAAAACTCTGTATTTAGAGTAGGCCCTTTGTGATGGTTTGACAGAGTGTGTCTGTGGTCATCAGATGACCATAAACACTGACCCTTGGTCAAATAGTTGGTGGTCACTGGACAATGAGGGGACAATGATGAGCCCTGCGGGAGGACTAGGCAGAGTGACGAAGTTAATACTGATCCAGTGATAGGGGGCTGGGGTACATACCTAAACTGTTATCAACTGTCTTTGGCTCCCTAGGGGTCCCGATTCAGGGGGACAGACCAGCAATACAGAGCCCCGGCTCAGTAAGGAGCTAACCCTTTATCGGGTCTGTCCGAATCAGATCCAATTTCATTTGTAACACATTAAAATGCTAATTTATAACAATAACAGAACGATTTCACAACACGCACAGCACGGGTAAAAAGCACAGAAATAGAAGATTACCACCAAATTACTTTGAATCAATATCAATGCAGTAATGGAACTTGTAGCGACTGCTTGGCCGATGGCCATGATGTGTTTCTACAATCTGTTGATTCAGTAGATTGTCCACAAGGTGAAAAGTGAGTCTGGCGTAGTTCCACGAAACCGAGGACTTTATTAAAGGGGAAAATGTCAAAAATGTATTCTGCAATAAAATTCAAAAGAAAAAAAACTATTTATTATTCTGGCTACATAGTTGAAGTGAAATTTAGTTTTCAAGCAGACACCTAACCCTGATATTATTTGTAAATCATTTTGAAGATGTGACCCTACTTTGAGGGCACGGAGATCACCAGGTCAGTAAAATAACTTAATAGATTTATGTTAAGTGTAGGGAATACCTTTGATCGGCAGTAAGCCAGCATCAACACACAATTGACATCAAAACTATAAATCGCCTCCCACACTTCAGTAACGAGTTCTACTTACAGGTAACCATACCTGGTATATCTACCTGTACCAGAACCCCGTACCTGTCCAGTTTACCTGGACATTCCGTTACACCATATCGTATGGTATATGTTTAGGAGATAAGGCAGCCATGATGTCCTAATCTTAGACACTGTCTGTCGTGTTTTAAAACATTTAAAAGATACAGATGACAGTAACCCTGTGACCTGTCACTTACGCTGGTATGTTAACAGGTTGTATACCAGTATATACTTCACATACAATTCTATTTAAGGCTGTATGCTACAAAACGTTCCTAAATCTCCAATCCCAAAGAGTTCTTCAATAACAAACCTATCCACTTTGATGATGAAAAGTCTATAATCATGTAGATCTAGATAAAACATTGATAATAATGATTTTTTTTTTCAAACAAACTTATCTAAATGTAATGAAGGGAGATAACTCCCACACAAATCTCAGGTAGAATGTGTCAGGCAGCATACACCCTTAACTTTATATCATGATAATACATAAGTGTGACCCAGTTCAATCAGTACAACATCACAGTAAAATATTGATCACTGAATGTCCACCGTTACTGTTAAAGAATCAGAAATCTGTTACTCCAGTGTGATGGTAGGTTTGGCTCCAGGGGTCAGCTTGACCACTCGACATTTATACAGTATCTAACCATTGGGTATATCTGGGCAGCCAAAGACGAACTCATTATTCGCTCACATCTCAGCTGATATAAGATGTTTGTAGGTGGGCTTAAAATTTATAAAGACTCATGGGAAATGTCTTTACAGAGACAGAAACAGAGAGACAGACAGACAGACAGTGACAGGACGAAAGGAAGAAAACTTTTTTATTTTTATAACTTGTAAGCCTTAACCCTTTCACCACTGTAGACCATAATGGACTCATCCAGATCAATGCATGGCAGAGTCTACTAAAGTTACATAGGGGTGAAAGGGTAACTGGTATTGCATTATGCCTGGTAATATCTCATAAAGTCAGCTTTAATACACTAAATATGACCTATGACCTTTCGAAGTAGCAGCTCGATAAAGTTTTGTGACCCCTGACCTTTATACACGGGTTTGTGACCCCTGAATTTTATACATGGGTTTGTGACCCCTGACCGTTATATGTGAGATTTGTATCTATACCTGTCTGTGTATTAATGGAAAGCAGACGTAAATGTCATTCTGGGTTATTTACGTCGCCAATTATCATAGTTTATTATCTGACAGAGGCAATAAATAAAGTCTTCAGGCACAGGCACCTGGATTGTCTGGACTATTTCAGTTTAAATTATAACAATCAGTGCCTACTGAAATAAATAAATAGCAGAAAGGAATACGTTTTCCAAGTCCCTGTGCCTCTGGGAACCAGACCAAATTCCAAATTTCTCTGATACAACTGTCAGAGTTATCTCCCTTGTAACATGCAAGTTAGAAATTGTCGGAAAATGTTTATGGGTCAATAACATTACAATAATACAATAATGTATACATTTATACATTGGTCAATGATATCACAATAATGTTTACAGTAATATTTTGGTCAATAAATTACAATAATACAATAATGTATACACTGACATTTTGGTCAATAACATTACAATAATACAATAATGTATTTTGGTCAATGATATTACAATAATGTATACATCAATATCTTCTATGATAAATACTCGAATATTTAACCAAGGTTAAGCTTCTTAAATGTTGTACTTGTACTATTAAAATGAAACATCTTCTTTCCAAAAATATTTAAAAAAAAAAATATTCTCCAACAAACTTTTTAAAACTGAAACAGTGTGATAATATTTGTACAAACCTTTTTTTTAGGTGAACAGGTATGGGATTTCACAGGACGAAGACAACAGTTACAAATTTTTGGTAACATCGTAAATCCACCGACTTTAATCGCCCTGATAGTTGTAACAACGCCACAAATTTCACGTGTTGTGTCATGTGTACACGGTACAGTTATAACACAGGTATTTACCGATGTAGATATGTCAGGAAATTTTGACTAGACTTTGTGAATAAATAGTATTGTTATCACAGAGAATAAACAATGACTTTGGCACAAAAAAATGAGACCGCTAAATTATCCAAATTGTTGACGATATCCGTATACGTTCCAGGAATGCATAGTAGAAAAAAACTTCACTGATACTACTGAACTTGTCCAAGCTGAGACTGACCGGTATCAATGCCAAAACTGACCCCTCAGGTCAGCAGATATCTATAAATGTCCACTGACAGCCCAAATCTGACCAATATTGTTACGTTTCTCCAACAGAAAAAATTCAAACTCGACGGACTCGAGACACCTGAAATCCCTCCCGGAGGAATTTTCTGTAGTTGACATTTCCTGTCACACCTTGCGGAATGTTGATAACCATGACAATATCTATTGATCCACTCGTCACACAGACAGGTGCAAAAAATACAAAATCCTAATTTAAATATCCTGCAAGGTGATTTAAATCACTCCAACAGTATAGCTGCATGAACCAGGTTTCTCTCGTCGCCAAACCACAGCATAATAAAATACAATGAAATACTCTCGTAGAGGAATTTAAATTAATTGTACTTTAGAAATGTAATGCATTGATTGCTCCTTTTTTTCACCACAAAAACATTAATAGTTCCCGGATAAAACCTTCATAAAATATACACAGAACCCTTGTGTACGTAATGTTTAGCTAAGAACAAAATACCTTCACCAGCCGCCGGCATTTAAACAATTTGAAACAGATGCCTGGATTAGACATTTAAAAGTGATTTTTTTAGACTCTGCATTTAGACATATACCAGATCTCAGCTTGTACAACTCTTTATCATCTTATACAGTGCTGAAGATATATTTCTATCCAGATTTTCTACTTCGACATATCGCCATCCTCCGAATCCTGCAGTGTTGGTATACGTACTACTGTAGACCTCATCTCAAACTATATCACAGACAAGAATTTGAATAAGACACTGACCTACCTTAATCACCAGGGTTTTGGACCAATAGTTTCTGTGTTATTTGAATCCCCCTGAGAACATCCAAGGCCAATGGTCTGCTGTGATTTGAACGAGGAATGTTGTGACCTGGGTTGTTATTGGGCCGTTTGAATGAGATATTTAGGACATCCCCATATTTCATTAGCATCATCTCAGGTATGTAACAACAATGCTGGGGTTCCCCACGGGGTATTTGTCCAACTTTTATTAGTACATATATGTATATAACATTTCATTGGATTTATAAAATATTGAATGGTAAACTAAATGTGTTTGAAGTTATATGGAAAATTAAAGTTGATACACTATTAGATTTTAGATAAGTTTTGATATAAAATTATTAATGAAACATTTATTTGAAGAGGCTCTCAGCCAGGACAATTAAACCAATACTTGTTACATAAAATTTCCATTTAAAAAATTGTTACAATTCTATCTGCGTACTATAAATTAACTCTTTCACCCCTGAAATTTCATAATGAACTATTCCAACCTTTAAATTGGAAGGGTTCAAATGTGTCTTCAGGGGTGAATGGGTTAATGAATATTATCTCTATGATCATAGGTGTCTTTATTTTAAAAACTGAATTTGGGTCAAAAAACGATATCGGCAAAAAATATTTCAATAATTTTTAATGGGACAAAATTTCATAACTACAGTTTGGGTTTTGAAAAGAACTTATATTTAATAAGACATTTCTATAGGTTGTACGTATCCTTCTTACTTATACACAACACATCTCGCGGAAATTTTAAACTTTCTAGTGATTCAGAAAGTCACTTTACCGGTTATGCTCCACACTTATAAATTATACACTATCAATACCAGTTTTCCGACTTTCTTTTCATAATTTTCCATTGACTTGTTGTAAATATGATTGAAGTAATAATTTATCGCCATTGAACCGCATCAAGCTCCATAAAGATTTAAGCGAACGACCTTCATTAAATAATTTTGTCATCAAAAGTGTTACACTTTATTCCATTGTGTGCATCACACAGGAGAATCGTGGGAATTTTCTCACCGCGATAACATCAGTCGGCCTTGTCATTCATAACACTGCAGTGTATAGGCGTGCATCCCTGCATTTTAACAGTTCAGATCCTTATCGCTGCATGTGTCATTGCGAAAAAAGTTAAATTTTCTCCACAAAAATGTCAGATTATGAACAAATTTATTAGTCACTGTCCCTAATAGGGAGAACTTTGGTAATGATTACCCGTAGATAGTATCTAATGAAAGTGATTCCCTCGGTAACACTCGTTTATCTACAGATAATCTGTCACCCGTATTATCTGTAGGTCTGGGACAGGTTTTACCGTCACAAATCTATGACGATCATCTACAATAATTGATCACATCCTTATATCTCTGCTTCATTGACTACATTGGACCCAAGTAGCAGCGCCTTTCCACCTACTATATTAGAGGCCGATCTTCGGCTACTTCACAATTTGAAAAAGCCATATTTTTTAACAAAATGCTGCAAAAAAAATAAATAAAAAAAAATTGCAGCATTGTGAAAAAATTTGAAATATACAAAAAATTCAAAATATGCTGCTGATTTTTGGTGAATGTTGACCACTAGACCATGTATGATTGGTGTCTTATAGATCCTTATTGACCGAAGTTCTGTTTTTCTTCATCATTTTGCAATCTCGCGCATCATTTTTTTCACAATTTTTGCAATTTCGCGCATTGAATTTCACAATTTCAAAATGCTAGGGAGTCTTCACAATATTGAGTGGAAAGGCACTGCAAGTAGATCCATGTATCTCTTTATCAACTTGGGGACCAGACACGCATAAAGTAGCCTTACTTGTTAGGCTATATCAGTTTTTTCATCTGTTTTTGTCACAGAGATTAACAATTAACCCTTTCACCCCTAGGTAACTTTAGTAGACTCTTACCATACATTTATCTGGATGAGTCCATTATTGTCCACAGTGGTGAAAGGGTTAATTTCCAAAATATTTTTTTAATCATTACAGACCTGGCCACGAGAATGTTAAAACAGCCTTAGATTTAAGAAGGAAACTTCACAAGTCAACAAGAGTGTCACGGGTGAAACTTTATACAACTGTCAAATGCAATGTAGCATCTACTTAGACCAATGGTATCGCAAAGTGACAAACTACGAACCCTCCGGTGAATATATAAAATGGAAACAGGAAAATCTGTAACATTTGCACTTAATTACTCAGTAAAGTGAATAATTCATTTGTATTAAAGAAAGGCGTCACTTTGAACCTTTCAAAAATTGAATAGGGATTGCCTCCCTTTGCCCAGGTTCCACACCATCAAAAAATAAATTATAAATAGGCATCACCATTATTTCAATTTATCTTACACAATTAAAACTTGGAAGTATGTATTACATGGTGGGAGAAGTAAAACTTACAACTTTATGGAGTGGGATTTGACATATTTGCTCAAATCCATATTAAGCCTTTGCATTGATAGAGTTGAAATGTTGACAAACTTTCATCAGAATTTGGTCATAATTGATTCAGATAACGTGTACAAACCAATGACCAATCACAGCACAGTATGCCTAATGAGTATGCATAATTTTTTGTTCAGTTTCAAACTTGGACTCTGCATATTCTACATGCTTTCAAAGTTTCTTCAAATGGTATTTAACTCATTCACCCCCGAAATGTCAAAATGAACTATTCCAACCTTTGATTTGGAAGAGTTCAAATGTGTCTTCAGGGGTGAATGAGTTAAGCAGTTATCTTCCAGAAAATACAGAGTGGAGTGATCGGCTAACAGACAGATGCTCCCCGTATCATAAAACATCAGGTGAAAACAGTGATTGGTGTCTAACGAGAGAAATTTCTACCTTTGTAAATCATTCCTTACAGATATGTGAAATCACATATCTTCATGGAGCTGAAACGGTATAACTTCTTCAAAATTTTGACTTGACTTGAACTCATTCACCCCTGAATTTTCATAATGAAACATTCCAACCTTTGAATTGGAAGGGTTCAAGTGTGTCTTCGGGGTGAATATGTTAAATCCAGCAATGATGCCAGAGCCTGGAGAATGGATCTTTCCCAGATTTTGAGACGCATTCCAATTGAGATGACACGATCGACACACCCAAATATAAAAATTAAAAACCTGTAGTTTAATTGAGCCAAGAAATGAGCCTTGATGTTTTGTTAACATTTTGTGCATAAAGTTTGAATTAAACAATACATTTTACAAAACAAAATTCAAAAAAACATTTTAAATCTCTAATTTTCTTGAATCCTGAAAGAGACCAATCAGAACTTACCGTCATGTTGCAATGCTATTTTGTCCAAGCTTTGTGTTCAGAAAATTTGGTACAATTAACTTACAACCTTAATTAACAGCTAGGATTCAGATATCTGAGGTAAAACAGGTTGTTTGGAGTATATCAAAACGTACAAGGCTCTAAGACAAAAAGATAAAATCATTTAATTGTATCATGATTGGAAACAGAAAGATTTGTAGATAAAAAATTGTGTAAACAAGAATATTGATTAATTTTCTTATCTACAGGGACATGGAATGTTTGAAATGAAACAACAAGATTTAAATAGTGTACCCCCCTCCCTTCTCAAACAGCACACCTGTTGTAGTAAGACTTGAGCCCCGAAGTTCAATGATTAATTAGCTAACAAAAAGTTAAAGCAAATATTTCATCTTGCACACATTTTTTTAAATATTGAATTTCAAGATAAAATCTAAATGTATAGTGGTCTAGAATCAACGCCCATAGACAAGAAGTACGAAAACTTTGTAAATCTTAAGACATTTCTAAAAACAAGAACTTTCAAAATTTGTGTTTCTGAATCATTAAGCTAGCCATGCTTTGAGTAATGATATCATTTGTTCTACACTGTGAGATATCATTCTATTGGAATGACACAACAGAAAAAGTACACAAATCCGTGTTTACATAGGGTTAATCTGTCTGGGTGGATCCCACTACACCTATAAAGTATACACACAAATACAGACCTAATTAACTCGTACACCCCTGCAATTTCATAATGGACTGTTCCAACCTTTGAATTGGAAGAGTTCAAATAGGTCTTCAGGGGTGAAAGAGTTAATAGTATACCGACAGATTACTGGACGATCCGATACATTCTGTCCGATACCATCACCATTTAAAGCCCTATATATCTGTTAAACTTATTTATTCTTTGATGAATTCATGTAAATAAACAAGATTTTATCTCGGTTTGTAATACAAGGCAATTACTGTAGTGATCCTCTGTTCTCGCCATACCTCACTTCTAATACAGGTAAAGCATCTATCAGGTAAAATATCATTTCATACATAGAAAATAAAAATTTATAGAAAAATTTCATGCTGAAAAAATCCTGTTATTCAGTCATTTTGGTCACATGGCAAAACTACCAGTAAATCTTTATTAAATTTAGCAGAAGGTTAGATCAGGTTCACCTGGGTGTTTGCTACCAGTAAATCTTTATTAAAATTAGCAGAAGATTAGATCAGGTTCATCTGGGTGTTTGCTGGGTATGGAGCATTAAGATGATGCACTTCACAAATAAAAGGTAAAATGAATTTAATAATTAATGCCATTTCTAGTTTTCTATACAGTTCCATTTCTATCTCTAACCAACGTGTGATTGCTGCCGGAAATAAAATAGTGCTTAATTCTGTTTTCCTTTCACTTCCAAGCCACTAAACTACCATCCTCATGCACCCCCACCCCCAAACCCCCACCCCAATCCACCCCTCCCTAACTAAGTGCAAATGGGAAACAGTAACGTTGAACCAGAGTATGCATACTCTTATATGTGTTACAGATTTACCTGATGTAAGATACTTCAATATCTCCTCCTTCTTATATGTGTTACAGATTTACCTGATGTACGATACTTCAATATCTCCTCCTTCTTATATGTGTTACAGATTTACCTGATGTAAGATACTTCAATATCTCCTCCTGCAAACTGATTCTCCATCAAATAGCATTCGAAGGGCACAGGTAAATTTTTGCTCCCATCACACAGGTAAATCCATCAATCACACAGGTAAATCCATCAATCACACAGGTAAAGCACTCAATGACACAGGTAATTTGGTAAATCCAGTCAGTTACACAAATCAATCGATCAATGTGGCATCAAAAACAGACCACACCTCGACTGCTCAAACTTAGGTCGGCTAGGTAACGCGTCCCCGTGACTACGAGAGTACAAGTATAGTCCCCTAACTGACGCCAGGGTAGGAGTGATGCCCTCTGCTGATGTAGAGAGGAGGAGACAGGTTTTGTAGGGGTGTATACCCAACCTAACTGGCTGCTGAAAGTTATTATGGGCAGGACTCTGATTACAATACGAGATAGGATACAAATATGCATACCAGAAGACTCGTTACCAAGGCACCCCGACAGGTATGAAACTGACAGGTGTTTTAAATACTCAGATGTATCTTCTTCTAGGTCATCAGAAGACAACATCTAGTTTTGTAGCCAATTTAAATACCTGGCTTAATTTCAACATTTTATTTAAAAAAAAAAAAAATCCATTTGCCACTGAATCGTATGTAAACACACTTTTACTTTCCAGAGATAGATTATCCCCCCTTTTCACCTCTCCAAAGCCCATATTTTTAATGAGAGGGGCCGAGATAAAAATAGTAAGGACCCATATTGTCAGTGACATTTAATATATCTTCTGATGGATCTTATCACCCCTATCTCCTAACACTGGACTATCCCTTCTTTAGATGTAGATGGGTCCATTGTGAGTTTTATGGAAATCAGCACCGAAGACAGTTGACCTTTCTGACCTCTGGAAAGAATCTTACAGGGTGGAGATAAAAGCTTTTAATGTACAACTATACGTTCAGACACCGAAGTTTGAGTATAACGGTTACCCAGTGCACTAAACATCCAATGTTAACTCATTCACCCCTGAAGACACATTTGAACTCTTCCAATTCAAAGGTTGGAATAGTTCATTATGAAATTTCAGGGGTGAATGAGTTAAGCTTTTTTTTATGTCCATATTTAATTTCCTTCAATAAGAATATTGTACCTGATGTTTAGATGGGTTTGAGCGTGTCTCTTCAGGGGCCTGTGTATGCTTGAGTCGCATTGAACAGTTGATGAATAAGCCCCACATCAAAGCAGTAAAGCTCATGATGTTCAGCATGTGAGCCCCACATTAGCCCATGATGTTCAACATGTAAACCCCATATCACACATGAACATCCCATAATGTGCAACATGTGAACGTGGTATCAAATATGATGTTATTTATTGAAAATGAGGGAGGAAAACCTAACAGCTTATAACATTTTTGTGTTGGTGATGGGGAGTAACGAATCGCACCAATTTGCTATAGGGCGTGTATAATCATTACAGAGTTATCTGCTCCTGCACCCAGCATTATATCATCTTACCGTGGTCTTTCCATTACTCGGATTCTCTTCACAGATTTGATTGAAGTTCCAATGTGTTTTTAAGTCGCTGTGTTAAAGCTGTATTATAATCGGCTTTGTTAATTATTTTCATTATCGTCAACTGTAACCATGACAATATAATAAAAAAATTGTCCGAAATAAAATTTTGAGGCAAAAATAGAAATATTACAATTAACTGATTTTTAGGTAAGTAAATATTATACCATATATTTTAGTATATTTATATTCAATTAAAACCTGAATTTAAGATAATTGAATACATTTATTAAAATCTAATGAGTTTTCATTTATTTTCCCCGCACTCTTTATTATTTGCTTGATCGTGAAGGAGACATGGAAATTTTTAATGGTGGGCGGAATATGGGAAAGTTCAACGGAACGTGTAAGAATTTTAATTATCTTCCTCATGTGGCATTGTCCACCTTGTGGCATCCTCCTGGCCTGCCAATGTGCCACTAAACACAGCATGCACTTCCTTGCTTGCCACCTCCTTTGGAATTCCTGTTACCGTAGTAACATCAGGTCTTGGACGAATGAAAATGGCTGCTTGAAACATTGGCATTGCTTCAGTTGAACTGCTTACGGCAAACAAAAAATGCTCTGCCAATTGTCACAAACTTTAAGCCATTATAATAGAGAATTATTTAAACTCCTCATGTTAATTTAGAATTTTTAGACTATTGTGATATTGTGATGTATTATACACTTTTTAGAAGAAAAAAAAATCATGAATTCCTTAATCTTTAGTGAAAAAATGTTATTTTTACTTAAACAATTTTTCTGTTTCTTAGTATAGGACAGTAGTTTGAATACCGTTTTGCATGTATTTAGTCTGTTAGGTTAGCAGTGTGTTAGCGGGTAAAATAATTTTTAGAAGGATTTTTTTTTGTTCAATATCAACTTTACTCTTCTACTGTACAATGCTCTTTCAGGATCACTCAACTCCCTTAAATCTATATGCTATGTTATCATATGTATCTCTTATCGAAAAAGAGTTCTGATCAGTTAAAACTGTTAACTCTTTGTCATGAAACCTTTGGCATATATTATCAATGGTTGTGAGGTGTACACAGTATATAATACAAAGATCAGCATTTTTCATGAATTAGCAATTTCAAGGGAAGTAATTCTTACATATTTTGAAAAATATATATCCAGTTTGAAAACAGGAATTTCCAGTTTGTGTTATAAATATTTAGGGAAATACATTTTAGTTACCTGGAAATAAACACACAAAAAAACATATAAAACTACAGAGAAGAAAAAACATTGGATAAATGAAATAGTTGTCAGTGTAGTTTTTTCAGTTTATATAAAAATTACAAAATTTAAGTAGGTTTAAAACCAAGCGATATTTCTCTCTCTTTCTTTTACATAGATACTGACTGATATAATGTGTTATTACATTGCTTAGAATGATAAACCATCTATAATGACATATTTTTTTCTGAAAAATGCAAAAGAAGGTTATTTGAGGAACAAAAAACACCAGAGAAAACAACATATTTTTCTTCTTAATTAATTATGACTGGAAAGATGTATTGAACTTTGTATGTGCAGTAAATTGACTATAAAGTGTTAAATTGAACAAAATCATACAAAGTATGAGTAAAATAACGTATTGTCTTACATGATACTTGGAAAAACCTGATTTAGAAATACACAAAATGAAATGCTATGATAACAAATCAAAATTAGGTTTTTAAAACATGCTTAATGCTTACAGAATTAAGAATTAACATTTTCTATACATAAGTTAAAAAAAGGATATATGGTATATTCTTTTAATGGGTCAATTAACGTCAATTAAGGGGAAACACAGAAACAATAAGAAAAGTATCTCTTTCTTTATTTGAATGACTAGTTCGAAGTTCCTATACATTTTATGTTTTCCTGTGTAATAATTTTACCAGTATTTCACTTGTTTCTCTGTACATTTTCCTGGTGTCTTGCATTTTGTTCTTTTTTTTGTTTTTAGATTGTCTTCTCTACAATTCCCAATTTTGTTACGTAATTTTCATTTCATATATCAATATTGAAGATTCAATGTTAAAAACATGTGCTTGTACTTAAGTAAAATTTATCCTCTTTTGCTAGGCTGAAACTTTTGATATTATGTCAAATGAAATATTCTGAATCAAGCAACTGTAAAATTAATAGAAAAAAAAGAAAAAAAAAAGAAAAAAAAAATGAATTATATTTTGTAAGTGCATGTATATGAAAAAATTCCATATCTTAAAGCAGCTGTTGTAAGCTTAACCGCTGTAATAGAAATGAGAAGTAATTCATCCTTTTAAATGTCACATAATTTTCCTTTTAACAGAAAAGTGGATTTCCGGCTGAAGTAAAAGATCTCACAAAACGAATCCGAACAGTTCTCATGGCAACTGCTCAGATGAGAGAGCACGAAAACGACCCGGAAATGCTGATAGACTTACAGAACAGTTTAGCCAAGTCATACGCCAGCACGCCAGAGCTTCGGAAAACGTGGCTCGACTCCATGGCAAAAATCCATTTTAGAAATTCAAATTACTCTGAGGTTTGTAGAACTCGTAGTGCCAGTGAGGAAATATGCTCATAAATCATGATGAGAAACATAAAATGTGTTTTTCAGTCATCCCAAAGTGTCGTGAGGTTATACATAAGCGCTTCCCGGGTATTTCATGAAAAATGTTATCGGATTAATTGAATTTTGCGTATTTTGGGAGTCGTTCAAGATTGCATGTGTTGGTTTTCTTCTGACATGCAATCAATTAGGAAGATGAATAAATTCCCCTTGAAGTTGTAGCAGTAATCTATTTTTAGTCCCCATCAGTTCTTCCAGAGAGGACTCTATAGGTTTGTGTCATCTGTTTGGGCCATATATCTCGTAGGCTCTTTCCGCCATCAATATGTTGTCAGACTGAGGACCAAGTCAAACGTACCAAAGTTACTGTAGTATACAACTTCAGCCACACGATATTTGAGCCTGTTTGGGAGCCGGGTTAAAGTGTGCTCTGTGGCGGTGACCAAGTGGTTGAGGTGTCTGACATTCTGCTGCCGATAGCCCTCCAGCGTCAAAGTCAAATTGTTACAATTATCAATTTTATTATGCGAGTGTATCGTCTCTGGCTGGCAGAGTGTTGTATATTGAAACTGGGTCTCGTGGTTCACAATAAACGGAGTTATATAATGGCCCTTTGTTTATTTTTTAAACC
The DNA here is from genome assembly GCA_032359455.1 of Chlamys rubida. Classification (NCBI taxonomy): domain Eukaryota; kingdom Metazoa; phylum Mollusca; class Bivalvia; order Pectinida; family Pectinidae; genus Chlamys; species Chlamys rubida. The sequence goes on along the minus strand of JAUMHH010174510.1, from coordinate 1,012 downwards.
AAAATATTTTCCAGGGATGGCGACAATGAATTGTTCACAATGACTTGCCTTGTATGAAAATCTATTCCTTAGATAAGTCAGTCTAATCTATTTTATTTTTTTTTAATCACTATTTATTGACTATTGTGAAATGAATTATTATCTTGTCCCACATTGTCTGTATTTTTTGGGAGGGAAATACATTGATCTTGATTGCTAGACTCCATGTTTGTATTACAGGCGGCCCACTGTTATATCCACATAGCCGCTCTCATAGCCGAGTACCTGAGACGTAGAGGTAAGTGTTTGTACGCAATACGTAAAGGAAATCTCATTATATAGGGGTGGAAATAGGAAGGAGAAAGCTTACTGCAATATACTGTAATATAGTCGCCTTACTGCCATACATTTGATATAACAATATAGTCGCCTTACTGCGATACATTTTATATTGCAATATAGTCGCCTTACTGCGATACATTTTATATTGCAATATATTCGCCTTATTGCGATACATTTTCAATATCTCCATCCCCCACCCCCTACCCCAAACACCCACCATCTAAAACAAAACAAAAATCCACTGATTTAATGCAGAGATTTGTGATACGACAGATAAATTGTCACGAAAATATTCACAAAATTGCAAAATATTTACGGATTTAGAAATATACTTCACCAAAAATATTGGTATTTTGAGTTAAGTATCATTACCTTGTATATAGTACTGTATTATTAGCACTACATAGCGATATATCAATATCCTATACCTTTTCCTTATCTGTACTGTAATATAGTCTAAATATAAATCAATATTTACTATTATTATTCACTAGCATTGATAACCTCTAGACCTGCTCACAGAGATTATTTACAACCATCAAAATTTCTGTAGTAGAAAAAAACTCCTGTGAAGGAATTCCGTCTTTGCGTATTGCAGAGTTATCTTCTCTTGAGAGCAGGTATTGATTGTTATGTCATTGGTTTGTGAGAGTAACGTCATCAATTTTTGAGAAAACGACGTAATTTTCTC
>JAUMHH010174499.1:4865-15740 GCA_032359455.1 Chlamys rubida | reverse complement strand
CGTGGTAGAATAAAAATAATCAACTTATGTGCGTGCATTATGGTGGAATATATAACTCGGGATTCGAAAATGTTGGAAAAATAATTAACTCAGGCCGAAGCGGCCTTCGTTAATTATTTTTACCATCATTTTCTCACCCTCGTTATATATTCCACCATAATGCACGCACATATGTTGATTATTTCTTAATTAACTTTCAACTGAAGACATATCTGGATTCCAATATGCTCTAAGTTCTAAAATATTACAATCGTGGTAAAACTACATTTTGATAACCTATAACAAGCTTCAACTCAACAAATGAGCCTATAAGAAAAGAGTCAAGCATGATATTATTAATTGATAAGATAGAAAAATTCACGAAATTCATTTTTTTTGGGGGGGGGGGGATTATACCGAATGTAGAACTTTAGACCAAGGAATCAATGACTTTCGCTCTCTTAATTGATATTGGTTCGGTTTGTTTGTGTTGACGTCCTATTAACAGCTGAGGTATTTTGAGAACGAGCTAGGTGTTAGTGGTGAAGGAAAAACCGGTAACCCGGAAAAACAAAACACTGACCTGCGGCCAGTACCTGGCGACTGCCCTACGGCATCAAACACCAACGACCATGTGGTGAAAGACAAGTGGCCGTAAATAGTCAGACGTCTTCACCACTTAGCCTAAGACACCGAAATCTAGACACAATACATACACTTTTTGTTTTCTGATACCATGTAGTTCACCAAAGCGGGCCATCTATGGATTGTGTCCCCAGACAAACCAGAGTTCCTAACAATGTTAATTGGTATTTCCTGTTAACGTTCATAATTTAGGGTAATCGTAACAACTGGGTTATAGTTTTCACCTATGTGACCAGTTACAACACTGTGTTGGGTGCCTTCGACATGGTATTTCAGTAAGGTAGCCTCCAGCACACATACAAACATACTTCCACACACGGAAACACGTCCTTTAATGACCAAATAGGACGTTGAACCAAATAAAATGAAACCAACCCGAATCGTGACCCATTCATGAATACACAAATATCAGCATCTCAAAAACTTGCAGGTTACATTAAAGTTATATTTCTTTTTCGTTGACCACTGAGACAAAGCAAGCTAGTAGGTTTCGTTAACATTTACATACAACGTATATTCGTTGACGATCAGCATAAAAAACATAACAACGTGTTTTCTTTTGTCCTTTTTTTCTTTCAAGCAATCAACAATGTCTGAGAACCCAAAACGTGTAGCTGTCATTGGCGCAGGTGTGGCAGGACTGAGTGCCCTCAGAAATCTCACCGATACAAGCAAGAAATATATCCCGACATGTTTTGAAAGAGGAAGTGACGTAGGTGGAGTCTGGGTGTATAACAAAAACACCCATATCGATGAAAATGGAATGCCAGTTTTCACAAGCATGTATCGGGATTTAATGTAAGTGTAATGAACAACACAATATTAAACAACAATCACTCTAAACATATGTACACAACTTTCAAAATTTGTTTAAAACACAGTCCAAGTAGAGAACTTCTACCGTTTACAAAAATGTCATAAAAATGTTAGAAGCAACTCCATTGTCCAATACACACTTTCAATATTACATTTAATTGGTCAAGTCGTATTGCAACGATAGGCTCGGCATGTCACCCTTAGTGCAATTAGCATTCTAACATACTAATTATGATTTCCTAATCGAACATAAGAGCTATGTGTAAGGTATTAGTTTTCAGAAATGGTTGTAACATAAATTTATTTATCTTTGACATTTGGTAAAACCACTGACATTAAGAAACATATGAATGACGACTAACCACAGCTACATTGACATCATAACAAACGAAAACTGCATCGAGATTTTTTTCTGTGTTCGTGAGGCTTTACATGTATGGAGATAAGAATGATATTCGCTAGCTCAAGGTCACAATTTTATAGATATATTTATTCTTTGTAGAACCAATATTCCAAAGCAATTGATGGCTTTTCCGGACTTTTCTTATCAACCTGGGCCGTCTTACATATCACGACCCGATGTGTGCGACTATTTACAAAGATACGCTGAAAAGTACGACCTCAGACAGCATATAAAGGTTTGTTTATTGATCAGATTGAAAGTGAATACGGTATGAATAGAATCATAACTATAGTTAAAAAAACAACATAGTCGTCATTTTACCTACATTCGGTCTTGATGAAATCTAAAAGATAAACAAATAGCTAACAGCTAAAATATTTTTTTATAAAAATATGGCGATACAATTTGAATTGTATTTAGACTTTCATAATATGTAGTTGATATAAAGAAAGTGTTATGTATAATGTTTTAAAACGGTCTGCTTAATGATTTTCAAAACCCCGCGTATCATTGTCTTAGAAATACTTACTTACATTTTGTATTATTAGCAGAATGTTTGATATCGATTTTATACTTTCGATTTCTCATCAGATGAACACGTTTGTTCAAACTGTTCGTCCAAATGGCAAAGAAAGAGATACGAAATGGACTGTTAGCTATTTCGACGTGAGGAAAAAAGATGAGGTTCACAAAGAAGTTTTCGATCACGTTATTGTGTGCAACGGGTAAGAGATGCTATCTATCTATTGATTAAGAAATATATTGATGCTACCTTTATTTTCTTTAACAGACTTGACGCTTTAGTAGGGAAAAGTAAAGGGGGAAAGTGAAAATAAAAAAGTCGGATCAAGCCAATTTTTAACAAAAATACAACAATGTTAAGTTTTTTTAATCTCAAAAATAAAGCTTGATCACGTGGTATTTAAATGCATTTTTGGAAGGAAATGTATCGCATGAGCATTGCTATTTTAAATAATAAAGTTTCAAAGTATATTGCTTTTTGCAATTATACCCGAAGTACAATTACAAAAATACTTTAAATCACATTATTTACATTATGTAACGAAGTTCATTGGTGATTTGATTGAATATAATGTCTGATTTGACAATATTTGTGAGTATTTCGTCAATTTAACTGGCAACACTCTTTCGAATATTTTATATTCATGAGTAATTTATACAAATTTAGTTCTACAGTGTTCTTTCTTTCTTGTGTTAAAGCGGACTTCATGCGTCTTATTGAAACGTATAACATTGGTGATATAACCAAATATCGTACCTTTAGCATATTAAGATGACACAACACAGACAGAAATATAGACTTGTGCTTTCTGATTCAGGTAGATTTGTCATTTGTTATTACAGGATCTTCAAACTTGCTACAGCTTTGATGTAAATATCCATTATCTTTGTGAATCTGAAAAACGCAACACAGATATATTTGGATTGTTTAACAAACGTCTTGCTTACATAGTCTGCAAGTACTAAGTGTATTTATTCCAATTTCAAGTCACCAAGAGAAAACCTTTTCGCCGGAGGTCGACGGACTCGACAAATTCAAAGGCGAAGTCCTCCATAGTCATAACTACAGGATCCCGGAGTACTTTAAGGACAAGAAAGTTGTTATACTTGGAGCTTCATTTTCTGGACAGGATTTAGCCGTTGGGATATCGCCGTATGGAAAAAAGGTATCGCAAATCTACAAAATATGCCGGCATGATTTTTTTATCCAGAAAATTATTTTCTGCAGGCTATTATATATAAGATGCAGTCTCACCACGATGTCATTATAAAACATTTTTGCTTAACAAAGATCAATGATTGAGCAGGAGCCGGGGTAAACTATCTAGGTTTGGGGTGATTTTTGATGGCAATCAAAAAGTGGTAGGATAGATCACAGAACATGCAGAACATTAACCGAATTTGATTATGAAATATTTTTGTACACTTTTATCGTTTTCTTGCTGTCATAATTTTATGCATTGCAGGCAAGTTGCTAGTTTAACTTTTTCTACAGTAAACATGTTTTTTCTCGGTCGTTTTATGATGAGTCAAATATATCATTGAGCTTCCTTAATTTATAAGCTAGACTAATATAAACGTTTTTTTCTTGGATTTTGTTCAAACATACTTTTTTATTTATAATCAGAACGATGAACTTGGTAGAATAGGAATATGTCTACTGATAAGAGAAATATCAGGAATTTATGTTAAAGGTACAAAATTCCAACGCTTTGAGTTGGATTTCCATCAAAGGAAAAGCTCCAATAGGTTTCATATAATTCGGATTTCATCATCGGGACTCTTGATTAAATACATATCACTGTTCTACCGATTATGATAATTGTAACGCAAATACCTATCATCATCATTACTTGAATAAATATACAAAAGAAAATAACTCCTTAAGAAGCAAACAACATTTATTATCTTTGAATATAAAGAAAATACCTTAACTTTACTGGAAAAATTATTTTATTATATTTAGGTTTTCCTCAGTCATGTGAAGGACCCACTTCTGACAGTACTGCCAGCAAAAGTGGTGGAAAAACCAGGAATCAAACATATGACTGAAAGTGGGGTAGTTTTCCTCGATGACACCAAGGAAGAAGTGGATGTTCTCCTGTTCTGCACTGGTTACCGAACTCATTTTCCCTTTCTGTCCAAGGACGTAGTGCAAATTAACTGCCAGCGCGTTACACCGGTGTACAAGCACTTTGTGCACATTAAATTCCGCACCCTGTTCTTTATCGGTATTCCAAAACTTCTGAGTTGTTTCCCACAAAGCTTCGAAACAGCAAGAGCTATAGTTGCCGTTTTGAATGGTACTGTCATACTACCGTCAGAAGACCAGATGTCGGATGATGCCGAAAACGATTTCGCCCAGAGAAAGAAAGAGGGGCTGGATGACTCTCAAGCTCACTTCATGGGGGATGGAGATCGCCAATGGCGCTTCAACAAGGATATAGCAAAGATGGCAGGGCTCGATCCTCTCCCCACTTCTCTTCAGCGTCTCTGGGACTACGTAACTTTTCAAAGAGATAATCACTTCCTCACTTTCCGCAAACAGAATTTTGATATTATTGATTCTGACAAAATTGTTGAAGTTCAATAATGAAGAGGCTGGCTACTTTGAATGATGATCTCATCACCGATAGCTCAGTGTATGTAAAACAATATCATATCTTCCATATATTTACAGTTGGTAATCTGTATTTCAAAGAATAATATTTCATAGTATTTTTAAGAACTTACTGAATGACAACTTATAAACTGGAACATTTTGATGAATCATACGTATACACAGAAAGCTATCCTAAGGACTTTTATTTTTTAAATATTAACGGATGTGACCTGATCGTAGGGTATTTCATGTTGACAAAGAATTATCGGCAACGGTATATACAGTACCCAAAGAACTATAAAAAGTGTACTTAAAGTATGAAGTGATAAGGTAATATACAATATATATCTTTGATTATGCCATCGCCATGATAATACAGTTTGATTGGTTATATCTTGGTCTGGAAAAAAATTGCTCTGTTCTTGATTGAAGCTGCGAACGCGCTATCGATTAAACAAAAGGAATACGCGTAAGTAATAGCAGTTTAAGTAACGCTAACAAATTACAGATAAGTACAGTTTAACGGGAAACCATGCTATACAGGGTTTAAATGAAGATTTTCCATAAGACTATGTTGTTTAAACAGTAACAAAAGCATATGGAGAATAAAGGAAAATAATGTTATTTTATGTATTTTCGTTGTTATTTAGGGTGATATTATTTTTGCATTTGATACATATAAGAAGTTATGCGACTTTCATAGTACACTTGGAAACAAAACCACCGATTTATTAGAGAAATTTAACCCATATTCAGATAATTAAATTGCTAACGAGTAACATGGGGAGATTCAAATTTAAATGAAAAATAATCAAATTAATTAAATGACGTGCTATGTGTAATGTTTGCAGAAAACAACAAAATTATAAATTTTGTATGCAAACATTAATTCTGATATTTGAAAAACAAACCCGTGAATAAAGTATTCCAAGTAAAGAAACACTTAAGAGGATGCAATCAGCGAAGATGCTTACGTATATGAAGATAATTTAAATTAACCGTTAATTAATAAATAACTGGAGATCTATGATAAAATACACATACGTCCCTCTTGGGGCTCAGGTAAAATCATATTTCCTCAATCAAGAGCTAGTTTGTATTTTATCGTAGAAACAGAATGAAACGCATTTTCCCATAAATTAATAGCCCAGGATAATACAACACTGTTACTAACTATATATGTATGATTGTAATAAATATTTAAACTCATACATTTTGTATCTTTATATCTATTTTCAATAAACGGCTGTTTCGTTTCCGGACACCTTACTAAGCAATAACTCACGTTTGGCCTCAGTGTTAAGTGTTGTCACAACTAAGGGGAGTTATGGGTTCTTTTCTGTGACCAAGACAAATCAATGTCACAGGAAATTGGTACTTATTTTTTTCTGCCTGACCTTACAGCGTTACGGTAACGGACAGCTGGTCTGCAATTAATATAATATGACCTTGTGTGACCTGGTAGAATTCGCATGTTTGTGACCTTGTGTGACCTGGTAAACTTTGCAAGTATAATGTGATCTTGTGTGACCTGGTAGAACTTGCATGTATGATGTGACCTTGTACGATCTGGTGGAATTTGAATGTATATTGTGACCTTGTGGAATTCGAATGTATAATGTGACCTTGTGGAATTCGAATATATAATTTGACCTTGTGTGACATGGAAGAATTGGCATGTATAATAAGACCTTGTGTGACCTGGTGGTCTTTGAATGCTACATATGACCTTGTGTGACCTGGTAGAATTTGCATTGATAATGTGATCTTCTGTGACTTGGTAGAATTTGCATGTATAATGTGACCTTCTGTGACTTGATAGAATTTGCATGTATAATGTGACCTTGTGTGAGCTGGTAGAAATCGCATGTACAATGCAACCTTGTGTGACGTGGTAGAATTACATACTACCATGTCCTGTAATGACATGTCATTGAGACGATACGTATGTGGTCCCATGAGCCGTGGACGGCGTCTTCATAAATTCAATAATTTTTCTTTTAAATTCTGAAGACCACGTTATTTTCGTAATATAAGGATATAACAAATTTGACTCAATACTTTACAACGAGGATGTCGTATGGTTATTCCAATGTTACTACAATAAGCCCGATACAAAAAAATACTTGCTGGCACGGTTACTAATAGGAATATAAATATTCAATTTAAGGATCCCTGTTCCACTACCAAAACCGGTAAATAAAGTTTTTTTAAGGTGTAACTAGAGCTTTGATGAATCAATTCTAAAAACGAAATTTTAATTCCTAGGGTCACTATCATGAAATAAATAACAAAGGTCAAATAAAGAAAAAAAACAATCAGCGGTGCTAACCTGGGATATGAACCCTATATCTCATTTTATTAAACAGTTTTTCTAACTGACTCAGATAAACTGCCACAGAAGTGTCTTTGCCTAAGTGTGTTTTAGTTATTCCTAAAACTAAATTAAAGGGATGTACTGTATATATGAAAAACTAGAGTGCCGCAAGTCAGGAATCCTTAAAATATATCTATTCTAAAAATATACAGCAGGCCTAATGCAAACGAATGATATTTCGCAATCTACGAACTTTCATTTTTTAAGTGGAAAGACGATAACGAATTTACATCTTTCTTGGGTACTTATCAAGGAAATCAAATCTAAAAAATAGCTATGACATTATCCGATTGCGAATAGAAATCATCGCTTAACAACGAAAATAACACTACGCAAAAATAAAATAAATTAAAGTATTTTATAATTGAAATAGCAATTTAGAATTTTATCAACGAAATAGCGTTTATGTTTTCCTTTATATATATATACTTAGTTACGGTCGCACTGATATATATTAAGGAGTGACCTGTGAATGAATACACCATTTCGTATTTAAACTTACATCTTTCCTGATTAAACAGAGCAGCATTACCTGTTACATTGTACCTGTTAATTACCAGGCCCCGGGATCATGAAACCATCTGGTACTTAAGTTTTTGCATAGCCAAGCACGTATGGCGTCACTTTTCAAGACGTTATCTGTGATTGGCTAAGTCAAAACTTTAGACAAGTCTAGACTTAAATTCACTGCAAGATGCCGGGGTCTGGTATTGATTACATTTTTCATCGCTAGTCAACTATGAAAGAGTTGTGGCATTTCAACACAATGCGTGACTCTGGAGGCTTACATGACGTTCCGTTATTTTGATTTGTAACCCGAGAAAAGACGCCAATCAATAAAACGAAATAACGAAAAGACGCAAATTCCAACAAAGCAAAAAAACGAAATAACTTTTGCAAAAGACGAAATAACGACAAAGCGCCAACACTAAATAATGAAAAGATGATCTACCGCCAAAGCAAAATAACACAATAACGCCAAACCGTAGAACCAAGATGGCGTCTTTTCTCCCTCCTTTTGACGATATTTCGTTATTTTGTTTAGTCGCTTGGCGTCTTTTCTCCCTCTTTTTGACGTTATTTCGTTATTTCATTTTGTTGCTTGGCGTCTTTACGCGGGCGACAAAGCGAAACGAAAAAATGTCACATATAAGCCACCATACATGACAGACACAATAAACATAGGTGAGGTCCAGTTCTGTCACATATAAGCCACCATACAGGACAGACACAATACACATAGGTGAGGTCCAGTTCTGTTTTAACAATTGTCAAATCTTCGATGATTGCTAGTCAGCGATCAACTCCATTAATTTTACTACGCACGCGTAGGAGAAGGGTACTTGACAGTACGACGCTATCATTGATAGTTTTACAGTCATTGTAATAACATGTAACATGCATTGCAAGATTAGATAAGTGAACCAAATAACCAATCGGATATTAAATACCCGTACATCATTTCAGTCGAGCCTTCCGGTGGGTTTTTTCATTCCGTAATATCGATCAACCGATCTTACTATATCACACATACGGGCGATATCGATTGATAAATTGTGCAGGTGTTCGCATTATGCGCGGACAGTGTGCGCCAATGTTTGCACAATGTCCACACGGTGATTTTGGTACGTTATGCGATCATACAACTTAACAAATGAGAAGTAAAACAATGGTGTTTCAACTTAAAACGGCAAATACCACTCGCCATTACCATTCCTACACTTTTTAAGTCAACTATGGGTCTTCACTCTATATTCGGCCAGTATTTATTTCTCCATTCGGTTATATACGCTGGCATGAGGTGCCGAAAACTCCCCGGTAAATTGTAATGAGAAAACAGAAGCTGGGGATTATCAAGCATTCTGCCATAACCAACACATACAATATGTAGGTTTTAAATGGAAATAATGGGTGTGACCTTACCAACAAGTACAATATGTAGGTGATAAATGGAAATACAAGGTGTGGCCTTACCAACAAATACAATACTTGGTTGATAAATGGAAATACAGGGTGTGGCCTTACCAACAAATACAATATGTAGGTGATAAATGAAAATACAGGGTGTGGCCTTACCAACAAATACAATAGGTAGGTGATAAATGGATAAAAAGGGTGTGGCCTTACCAACAAGTACAATAAGTAGGTGATAAATGGATATACAGGGTGTGGCCTTACCAACAAATACAATATTTGGTCTATAAATAGAAATACAGGGTGCGGCCTTACCAACAAATACAATAGGGATGTGATAAATGGAAATAAAGGGTGTGGCCTTACCAACAAGTACAATATGTAGGTGATAAATCGAAAGACAGGATGCGGCCTTACCAATAAATACAATATGTAGGTGATAAATGGAAATAAAAGGTGTGGCCTAACCAACAAATACAATATGTAGGTGATAAATGGAAATACAGGGTGCGGCCTTACCAACAAATACAATATTTGGTCTATAAATAGAAATACAGGGTGCGGCCTTACAAACAAATACAATATGTAGGTGATAAATGGAAAGAAATGGTGCGGCCTTACCAATAAATGCAATATGTAGGTGATAAATGGAAATAAAGGGTGTGGCCTAACCAACAAATACAATGTGTAGGTGATAAATTAAAATACAAGGTGTGGCCTTCGAACAAATACAATATGTGGGTGTTAAATGGAATTACAGGTTGTGGCCTTCGAACAAATTCAATGAATGTGTAGGCAATAAATGGAAAACTGGGTGTAGCCTTACCAATAAATACAATATGTAGGTGAAAAAATGGAAACACAGAATGTGGTCTTACCAACAAATACAATATGTAGGTGAGAGATGGAAATACTGGGTGTGGCCTTTCCAACAAATACAATATGAAGGTGTTAAATGGAAATACAGGATGTGGTCTTACCAACAAATACAATATATAGGTGAAAAATGGAAATACTGGGTTTGGTCTAACCAACAAGTACAATATGTAGGTGAAAAAAGGAAATACAGGGTGTGGCCTTACATGTACCAGCAAATACAATGTGTAGGCAATCAATGGAAAACTGGGTGTAGCTTTACCAATAAATACAATATGTAGGTGATGAATGGAAATACAGGGTGTGGCCTTACATGTACCAGCAAATACAATGTGTAGTTGATAAATTGAAATACAGGGTGTGGCCTCCGAACAAATTCAATGTGTAGGCAATCAATGGAAAACTGGGCGTAGCCTTACCAATAAATACAATATGTAGGTGAAAAAATGGAAACACAGGATGTGGCCTTACCAATAAATACAATATGTAGGTGAGAAATGGAAATACAGGGTGTGACCTTCGAACAAATACAATATGTGGGTGATAAATGGAAACACAGGATGTGGTCTTACACCAACATGTACAATATGTAGGTGAAAAATGGAAATACAGGGTGTGACCTTCGAACAAATACAATATGTGGGTGAGAAATGGAAATACAGGATGTTGTCTTACCAACAAGTACAATATGTAGGTGAGAAATGGAAATACTGGGTGTGGTCTTACCAACAAGTGCAATAT
>JAUMHH010174488.1:0-15741 GCA_032359455.1 Chlamys rubida | reverse complement strand
CTTAGGACTGCAGATCATTATTGATCAACATTGTACAGCGCTTACCTTGTACAGCTGATAAGTACTGTAATGTAAAATACGGACATACTGTAGATGACTAAAGGGACCACGGAACCAAATCAAAAATAGATTGTGGGTTTTTCCCTTTTGGGCAGAAGATTTGATAGGAAAGTGAATGCATTGGGGCCTGCTGGTTAAATATTTAGGTGGCAGAAGTTTCAAAAGTTTTACGTGTGGGTTAGGCAATATATATGTATATAGATGGGAAATGTATAAAAAAAAATATTCAAGTCCGGTTTTTGTCTGGGGGAGTTTATTAAGTGTGTAATTTGTTGTAAGTTTTGGTCAATTTTTGGTGCCAAATTCAATACAAATGGCGGCCCCCATACAAAAAAAGTTCAAATAGGTAGAATTCTTAAACTTCTTTTTACAGGTGTGTGAGATGACATTCTTCAAAATGAGGGCAGGTGAACTAGTGTGGATAACCCCATTTAATCAGGACAGTGGTAAACGGTTCTGCGGTCTCAAAAGGCCCACAAACACATATATGTACTCACGCTTTACATTGTATTATTTTGAATAAGAGATTATTTTTTAATAAGAAATTATTTTTCCGACGAATTAAACCATAATTATGTATCTCGCGAAAACATTAATTTGCAGTATATTGATAAATGACCTCAGGTTTGGTTTGGTTTTATTTTGTTTTAAGTCCTATTGGCATCTAAGGTCATTTAAGGGTGTGCCTCTGATCTATGTGTGTTGTGTAAGTGTGCAAGTGTGAATGTATGCTGGAGACAAGGTATGTGACATCATGCATGTTACCACAGTTCGTCAGATGAATGTAGGATATACATACCAGCTACATATGACACGGTTTTTGTGGGACGGCATTATGGCGATTACTGGTTTAATTTCACGTCACAACCAGTACACTTAGCTTGTTGATTCATTCCAGAAAATCTCCAGACACTGTTATAGGTCGAGTTAACTGATATTTCTCTGAGAAAACATAAAATGCTACATTTCTCTGTAATGACTGCTATCAAAAAGTGCACTTGTAACATATTTATAATAAAAATGGATCATTATTATTTTGTGATCATGAGTTAATCTCGCTTACGTATAATGGGAGGTAATCCAGGAACTGCAAATTACCCAACATGGATACTAGAATTGGAAAATAATACATAAACGACCTTCAGTTGAAAGATTATGAATGATTGATTGTTTCTCCAAAATCAGATATCAGTTAGTGACTAATAAACTATCAAATTAAATTTGTGAAGTGAGAGATATTCGTCAAGTGTTGTTAAAAGTCATTTGACTCGTGGAAATAATACTGGTTCAATATCCGCCCCGTTGTGGTCAATGGTTGCCCAACGACGTTATTTAAAAAAAAAATGTTTAATTGTACACAAAATAACAGAAATTTATATCAAATTTATCAAAAATCGTAATTAATGAATTTTAGTATATGTGTTCATTTATTTGTTGAAAAAGGATATATGTTTTATGTATGCAGTCAACTGAAATAAAAAGGGCTTCCAGGATTCATTTTGAAGTAGCGAATATTTGTATCATGTGTCTTATCATCTCGTCATAGTTTGGCATTAGACATGAGCATTTTCAAAAGATTCCTTTAGGAGGATTTATCAGCGGAATACATTTCTTGTACTTGAGACATTATCAAATTTTCAGCACAAATTCAACTGTTACTCAACATCTGTCTTCTCAATAACTAAAAGATGATCCGGTCAATAGGTCCTAACAAAGGAGTAATTCGACATTATTATGTTCATAAGTTGGCACTTGACCGTAATTTACCGTAATCATAATATGCCTATCCCATCCGTTCATTATATAAGCCATGACCTAGAATCGCGTTTCGCGTATACACAATTTGTCACTTCACGATTCACTGATCCCTGTTAATAGTTGTTTTGCATTCATTGTTGAGATAGCCTTTTATCTCTTCATTAGAACAAATTAGATATCACGGATCGTACATGCCAAATTTGATAAACACAAATTTATTATGCTTACAAAAAGGAAGTTCATCAATGGTTGACTAATTATTACTGTACACATATTTTGGAATAATTTCAATAAGAACGCATGACTACGTTTTTGCTCGAATTTTATTTCATTGATTATAACTTCACACTATTGTTAATTGCTTTTACATTGATATGCTGTTTGTACGATGCCAAAAGGACATTATTATCTTATAAACTTTTCTGATAACATGTTAAAATAGGTGGCATGTGATAAGATAAGAATTTGTTCGTCGCATTATGCAATAATCTATTGATTGGTAATTCAGTAATGATTGCAATTTATTTAAGCATAATATAGCTATTATCTTATTCGGCAAAAACTAATATAAAATTATCTACAAAGACTAAATTAAGTAATTCTGGAACCCAAAACGTTAAACAGCCATTAAGATATTTAAACGATACGAGTTTATTTCAAAATATAGTAGATACATTTGCTGATGAAATTTGAATAATGGTAGCATTTTAATAACGATATTACGCAAATTCGATACGAGATATGCTCTTAGTGACACAATATTAGATTAAGATATTTTTTAAGCAGTTCATCATTTCGGTAATAATGTTAACCTGCTTTTGGTATTCAGTGGTGGAGACTTGATAATACACATACCGGTTTAAAACTTCATTGAAACCCTCAGACATATTAATTATTCACAATGTCTAACCTCAGTCTAGATCTTACACTCCGAGGTCAAAGCACTCGAACTATCGTATCTGATTGGACGTTGTAAATATATGTACTACTTGTACGATAACGGGTTCGATTTATATGTATTGATTACCAATTGACTGAACTCGCATGCATTGTTATTGGTATTCAACAAGCTGTTTTAAAATTTGCTGTTTTGTTTTATAGATGTGTGAAAAATTAGCACAAATAAAGCAATTATCGTAATAATAACAAAATACGATAAAAATATTTAAAACTAATTTTTCTCTTTACTATAAAACGTATAATTATGATGACATTTTTTTCATGATGCCGGTTGATTACAGACGGCTATGATACCAACAGAGTGGCAGTGGAGTTAAAAGTTTGGTTGATTTAGGGATATTACAAAATCGCAGATCTAATCATTGTCATTTTACAGAATCTCAAATTGGAGCACTTAGATACTTTGTTCAGTTTCTAATATGATTCGTTGTTCACATCATACAATGCTGTTCAAATTCCTTTAGTTCTAAAATCGATTATTAAAACAAGGAAAACAAGACAAAGCTTATACAGCTATGTTTGACAGAGATATATATCGATAAAAAAACAATAAAGCAATAACGTAATTATTATTACATTTTATTAATTATATTTTAGAATTAAATTATTATTTTCCTTTTGAAGAAAATATTTTCATTCGTGACTAACTGGCAATATTTTCCCTGTGGAAACCTTAACTCAGACTCAAGTTTTCCAGAAAGTAATTTTTCCATTGTACTTTCATCTATATAATTTAACTGACACGTTTTTTGATCGTGTTAACAAGGGTTCTGGGTGGAGGAAGACATATTTATCTAAAGTGATGAATAATTAAGTAATTTTAAATACAATGAATGCACAACAAAAACGATTTTACGATTATAAATAACATTTCATTTCATAAAAATGTAATTCACCTGATGTATTTTCATCCATCCCTATTGACTAAATGAATACAAGAAGCAGTGTTTGAGATATCCCAGTGATAAGCTAATCAATTAAGCTAGAATGCGTTAACATAGTGACTGTGTTATTTAAACAAAACAAAAATAAAATAAAATAATTCTAAAAGACTACTTGTCTATTCAAGCGATGGCGTAGTTTTGGTTCTATGATAATATTGTTTTTTCGCACATTTAAGATTTTCAGTTTGTTTACTTGTGAATTGATAGTGCCTTAGAAAATTGTGAAAGTAAAGGGAAGAATTTTTTTGTTAATGAATGAACTGATGGAAGAATATCAGGTAAGTCTAAGAAGGAACTTTAACAGCTCTCGGTTCAACAATGCATTGCCTTCACGTTGGAGGGCTTTCATCTTTCATTAAACTTTCATTCATTATAAAACAATTACTGTTTGACCTATATATTGGCTGATAATTATACATTTAAACTACATTTGACATTACATACAAATCACTTGAATAACATAAGAATTACGTTGGTAGATCTAGACCAATCAAAATTCACCTGAAACACGACGAGATGACACCACAATGGAGGCCATTGGATATGCCACTCGTAAACATCATTTGGTTTAGAAAATAATATCTGTTACTTGTTTGATGAAATCTACTATAAGAATGCACCATTTTATAATGTCGTATTTTTTAAAAATATAAACAAACGATGGCATAGTTTTCGACATGTAGTTATGAATTCTAGGCGGCCTGCGTACAATATGTCTATATTCATATATAAGAAATAAATTCCAGGCTGTTGCGTGCATTGTTCGATCTGGAATACACGCGAGCAGAGGTTGAAACGATTTGACAGCTCACAACAGACATGTCTGCAACAAAACTTGATATCCTTGTCGGTAAGAATTTAGAATTTTTCTGAACACCGCTTCCTGTGTATGTACCTAAATTGACAGGAGTGATTAGATGAAAGGAAAATGGAGCATTATTTCTAAAACAAGTATCAATTCGAAACTGATAATACATGTTTTTTTCTAATGCATTCTAAAACGCTTGATCAATTGGTGTTTAACTTCTGTAGTTAATATTGTTCCTGTTTCTATTTTCATTGTAAATAAACACTTACAAACAAAATCATATCAAATACATCAAAAGGTTTTTAAAAATTAGAAAATCAAATTATCATATTTTTTATTAATTTATTAATTGAAATTTAATGAGTAGTAAACGATTCATCTAATTTTATTGGTAAATGTTGTACAGCACAATTCATGTGAAATATCGCAAACTCGTTTTTAATGTCTGTGTGAAAGCTACCTCAAACGATTAAATTTTCTAATATACATTTAGCAAAAAAGCATAATTTTACTACAAACTGATTGGGTTTAATGCAATGTTGTTGCCTTCGTTTATACGAAGCCATATGATCAACGAAACGTAAACATGAAGAGAAGTATTTGATGTTATGTAAAATCAGTTTACCTTTTTACTCTTGTGTTCACATACAATGGGTTTTTTTAATTTCTGATACGAAATTACTTTACTATTGAAGAAACATTTTCGAAATATCTATTTCTTACAAAAAACATGATTTCTGTGAGCAACTCTAATTTCAGTAAGGACGGTTTTTATGATAAATATATATTTGTAAAAATATTTTTCTTATGATAGCTTTGCTTTTATTAGTAGCTGTTTGTGGATTAAGCATTAAGCTCACAAATACCGTGAAACTACCTGACATAAGGCTGTGAAGATAACATGATACATATCACATCGTAGCTCTGGTAATATTTAGAGTCCATTCACCCACCCGCCACCTACAGTACAGTGACAATAACTGTAGTTTGGAGATGTATATCGTCAAACTAGTCCCGATCACACCTGTCAGGCAATCTGATCTGACTGACGAATGATTTTAGTGCTTATCTGGTAACACAATAAACAGGAGGGTTTATCAGGTTACGGGTTTATACCCTAGATTAAATTATCCATCCTTGACAAGGGAACAATATAAAAACAAAACATATGTACTATACAAAAGTTGATGTGTGAACATTTATGTGATGTCGTTCATCGCTATGCCAAACACATACTACAGTTAGGGGTTACTGTGTCATTTAATTAGTTTTATAACTCGGACATCAAATCTGTTACGTATAGAAATGTAATTATGAGTTTATTCATTTGCTATTATTGTATCATTGATGACACCATAAATATAATTCGATTGATACATTCACTTTAAACATTGCCTTTAACGTTTTGAAGGAGAGATATTTGTGGTATGGCAAAACTGTTTGCGAACTGCTTAAATTCGCAGATTTTAATAATAATTTCACACGATCATACTCTGATTATTATGTGAAAAATAACGACAATTCTTTAAATAACCTTAAGCTTTAACTGCTTGTAAAAACGTTGATTTTTTTTTTCATTTCCAACAAAAGAAAATAACAATGTTTAATAATGTTACTCTATTGTTTTGCAATAATGACATAAACAAAGTAGTTTGTTCCATTACATTTATAAAGGTTAAAAAATCAACAAATGAATAAGATATTTGGTGAGAAAGGAAAGGAAAAGGAAAGGTAGGGGGGAAAACCCAAAATACTTCGATAATTTAATCTCATTGAAAATGGTGGCAATGGAAATGCGCTGTCCTTTCCCCTGTGAATTACATATTAAACTTTATATATATGTTGATGATATCCTTGATCTCCATGCGTCTATAGAAAAATACAATGGTATTTGAACATTCTGGTTAGTGATATAAAAGAAAATGTAAAATGACGATCTAACCAGCGCGTTAACATATTTTATGTTCTCTTGTATATAGAAAACCGTTTGGTATTTAAAGCAAACATTGTTTTATGTATTCTTTTCTTCATATTATCCTTGTAAATGAAAAAAAGATTTAAAGGAATACGAAGATCACGAATTAAAAAACAAGCTTATTGCATATTTACAACATTAAAAACCTATATATCAGCTGTTCTATGTATATATGATTGCTGTGTGTGGAAACACAAAAAGACTATTAAAAACATATGACGCAGAAGGGCTTTCCACAACATCAACCACATGCAGATTGTATCGACTGAATTTCGGTTAAAATGTCAGCTTTACGAAAGCAATTTTCAATGTACTTCACGCTTAATACAGAACTATTTTTCGTATGATTAATTTGAAACATTCATCTGAATTTGATTTCACCTAAACACTAAAAAATTACCGAAATCAGTGGACTTCCCATCAGTAAAGTTTTAATATGCCACACTGAAAATTAATATTTTTTCAATACGATACACTGTATATTAATAAAAAATATGAAAAACACACTTCATATCAATAATCATTAAAACGGTAGTAAAAGAGATATCAATACATTTAATGTGATACACTATTAATAATTTCATAAAGATACACGTCTTTTCAATGCGGTGGTACGTTCTATATGAAATATTTTTTAATATGATACACAAAATACCAAAAGATCGACTACATATCCAAAACTTTCAATACGGTAGTACATAATATATCAATATTTCTGCCAAAGTATGTTTGATTAATATTAACGTAAGTTAAACGTATACTTAACTAAGTTTGAATAATACATATATGGTATGAATGTATGAATAATATTAAATTTAGTTTGACTAATAATAAAGTAAGTTTTAGTAATATTAAAGTAAATTTTAGTAATATTAAAGTAAGTATGAATTTATGAATGATATTAGTTTAATTTGGCTAATAATAATGTAAGTTTGAGTAATACTTAAGTAAGTTTGACTAATACAAAAGTACTTATGAATGGTATTTAAGTAAGTTTGGCTAATACCGAAGTAAAGCTTGACTAAACTAAAGTAAACCAAGGTCCAGGAGTGTAACGAGCTCATCATATGATAATCTACATACATGATTGAGCCAAGTTTTGTAGTTCAGTATAGGGGACACAGTGTATCGATCGGAGTGTATCAACACCGCTGGTGGCACGTCTACAGCGTTGTGTTATGTGTGTGTAATTGTAATATATCATACAGATAGAATCAATATTTGAAAAGCATTATAAGGCGTGCTAATTAAGTTTAAGTAATATTAAGGCAATATAATTTGACCCACTGGTAGATGAGGTCGTTTTTCGAATAACTTCAGTGAAGATCTAGATGTTGACATTGATTATCAGATCGAATATTAATCATAGTAAATTATAATTAATACTTAAGAATCATATCATACGTAGATTTTGCAATCGCATATTGCCAGGCATCTTATCATGAAAATTAAATGTCGTTTATACTTGGTTTACGACCAGTATATCAATGAGATGATCCTTGAGTTTCTCGTATGTTTTAAGAAAAAAACTAGACCTTACTGGGCTAACACATGTGGAGTATGTTATTAGTGTATGTTTGACCGTTTTAACACATGGTCCTGTAATAAGAATAGCGTACAGTTTTTTTCTCACATTGTATTTGATAAGAAAACTGGTTGAATCATATCCTATTTATAATACCATTGAGAGAAAGAGAGAAAATCTAATAGTTTCCCGTTGAACATTATTAATATCTCAAGAATGTGGGAGACTACTTCAATATTGTACACGCTTGTCAGCACGAGGAAGTGTTGACAGCAATACACATCATAAGTATCAGTGATGATATCCTTCTATCACTTGATGAACACGTGACTCACACGTGATCGCATCTATAAAACGTCATACAACTGTTTCGGTTTTCTAGGACTCATCTGTGATGCTAGGTGCCTAAAAAGTGGAAATCCAAATTGAACTATCCTGCTGTTGAAAGGGGGAGGGGATAAAACAATCCTTAACTTTACAAACATGAAAATATCGAGGAGTCCTGGTTAATTTTAATTTAATAATGAGTGAAGTTTGTAAATCATGAACCATTTAGAACAAAGACGTATATATATATAAATAGATATATGGCTAATAAGGGCTGTGGCAAACCTCGGGAGCTAAAAACCTCACCAGCAGAGTCAACCACACATGTTTTATATCCAATTAAAGTTTGTTATTACTACTTACTTGTGAAACTATTTTTTGACAAAGATTGTTTCAGAAATTCTTGAAATTGATGCACCAAATAGGTTATTATAAGATTTACAAGGGCATTACTATCGATATTTTCATGTACGATATTCGATAGCCTTTTTTCGCATGCGGCTAATCGTGAAATATAAAATGGACTTGGATGTTTAGATAAATCGACAATACTGACGACCAATTAATAAATATGCTATGTTGTTGTAGGAATTATCATAGTAAGTGTCACCATGCGACTGTCTGAGGCTCCGCCTCCATCTGGCGCAGGTGGCCCGGCCGTGTACAGCCGCGCACTCGAGGAGGCACTCAGGGAATCACTGTTCACAACCAACAACTACCAGGTTTTACAACGGCCGTCAGAGATGGTGGTGGTACAGGTGTCCCTCAGTCTTCTCACAGTCAACGACCTGGTAAATAAACTGAAACAACCTTTAGAATAGGAGACGATTATATAAATATTTCTCGTATCTAAGATGAGGATATCCAACTTGATGGATTTTTCCACTCGTCCGATCTTTTTGGTACATTTCATTAGAATATTAAATTTTGTCATTTAATCTCAGGCATTGATGCTATTTAATTCACGATATTATGTGTAAAATATAATACAGTCAAATATGTCTTTTTCTTTGTTATCAAACACAGTTGTGACATCATCCTTTGTTCTCATTGTACATTGTAGAGTAGAAAGTACAATGAAGTACCTGTTGCTGTCCATTGTTAAGCCGCAGATGTCCATTATTGTGTTTAATAATGGACAGCTTCTGGCCTAATAACAGACAGTTACAGGTAACAAAAATAATTTAAAGCACCAGCAATCTTTTGAAGAAAAATTCACAATTTATCTACAACAGAAAAGTCTTTGAGAACAAATAAATCCAACAGAATGATTTAAACTTACTTGATGAGGGAATACGGTAATCCAATAATTATTTTAAAATATGAATATTGATGGGAATAGAAAAACACAAATCTTGATTTAGGAATACTCCAAACAGATCTTCACACAAAAAGATCCATACTTGAAGGTTGAATAAATCCAATAGATTGTTTCACGAATATAGTGGTTATTTCCCGAAAGTGAGATGTAATGTAATTAAACTGCCGCCAGTGTTGGTTTAGGTGATATTTAAGGTTTTAATTTATTTTCCCTCTGCTTCAGGACGTGTTTTACTTTGATTACGGTACATGCAACTTAAGTGCCATTTTAGTAAACTTTCACTTTTGTTCTCTGTTCAATGTGTCTTTACATTAAACATCTTCCAAAAATGATGTTGAAAGTGATATTGTCGTGTCATGATAATCTCATGTTCTCGCTTCACATGCCAAGGATTCACTATATCTGTATTTGGACATGGGAATCATGTGCATTCCCAAATAGAAATGCATCGTCATTGTTAACTTCATTACCGGTACATTGTTCAGTAGCTGTCCATTCTCAACACAAAAAGGAGGCCGTTATTAATACAAAGGGGTACTGTGTTTTAAGTAGGAGAAAAGCCGCAAACTGCCCATTCTATGAGAGAATGGATTGATCGAGGCCCTTAGGGGCCAATTTGAGGCCTTTCTCCTTTACATATCACGGACTATTTTAACGCGAAAACATTCATACGTTGCTAAGGCAGGGAAAGGTCACATTACTTTGAGGCCCCAGACGGTCTACTTGGTAGTCGTGAACGACCAAATGTTCTATTTTGCGAAACAATGACCTGTAACTTCATTAGTGAACTCGGGATATCTTGGTCTCGGGTGAGGATCTTGTACCACCGTAAACATAGTCTCGTTCAACCAGACGCTTGCTTACTTGTAATTCAAGAGACTCTCTGTTCGGCGTAGCTTGCGCAGGCAACAAGAGTATGGTTGAACGAGACTACCGTAAACAAGGCTTGCGTCACGGTTTTGATTTTGTTACATAATCTTAGCCTCGTCTGATATCAATTACAGATAAAGGTATTTCTAATCAGTACTTTGTTTGATGAAAAAAGTGGGTGTCTCAAGAGACAGACGGACAAGGCGTTGTTTATGATGACCAGGGGCAAATACTCTTACACCGTTAATATTTTGTTCTCTGTAGTACTGATAATATGACATTCTTATGGTGGCTAATTTGTGCCATTTAATCCCTTCGTTATTTCGCGTTATAAGGAGGCGAAGGAACGATACTTATCGTCCTGTCGCTTTCGTGTTACTGGGGGCAAATTGGCGACGAATTTACAATAATTAGCGTTACTTCGGAGAGCGAAGTCGAGGAAAAGAAAGGACGAAAATGACATGGCGCTAATTAGCGTCGTCTTTTCGTCGCCTGCATTTCTTCATTTTTTTTCTGGATGACGTCTTGCTACAGAAACTAATTTGAATGACTATGTTAATATACAATTTGTAATTTTGAAAAAAATACGAATATGAAATATATTTTCAATACTTTTATTTAAATAACAAATTGCCAAATGAGAAAATATTTTACTGATAAACAACTCTATTTTGTAACATATGTCCTCTCATACATTTCATGCATTATTTTAGGATATTCGGGACCAAACATTGTCATTGACGGGATTTTTCACATTTGTAAGTATCAATTGCAGTACCGATCTACAATACTAAATATATGTTTATAAGTGTGCCACACAAGGACCACATACTGTATACCAGGACATTTTCGCCCAGTCAAATGTTCGCCTTTCGGCTGTAAAATCCATTTTCGTCCTATGTTAACTTCGTCCTTCACATTTAATTACTGTGTTAATTATGTTGTTAACAAGTGGTCGCTATTATGATATATTCCGCCTCATGACGGGGTGAAAATGGCGAAAATTAAATTGCAGCGAAAATTTCCCGGTTTACAGTTATAAAGTGTACAATCGTTATTTCCGATCGTATTTCACCATTAACCTAGTACCAACGTTTTGTGGTGTTTAAAAATAATTATCAATTTTCCAAACCTGACTATCATTAACCCTTTCCGCATCCTCCATTTCTTGCAAAACTGATGGAGTTAAGTATTTCCAGCTGTCCTCAATGCCATTTTGAGTCCTCTCCTGTCAATCGCTGTTTCTGCTATCCATTACATCGCCAAGTTTATCATTGATATTTTTGCCATCTTTTTGGAGGACTTTGTCTTATCACCTTCATCTTCTAGGTTAGTTGCTTTATTGCTACCTTTTGATATATCCAGAATTCTTGAGTTTGGAAACTGTATAGTTATATCCATATTAGAGTGTTGTGCATTTTTCTAATCTTGTCGCTTGCTTTAATTTTTTTGCAATGAAGAAATGGACCAAATATTTCGTGTGACATATTATGAAATTTTATACCAAATGATAGCCAAGGGAGAAAAACGTTAGATCAAAGACACCTGTTTGGACTCGGTACAGAAACAGTTTCGCCTAGTTAAATCTTTCCTAAGACTTCCCAACAAATCTTACAATACAGACACTTGTATCCATGTGTCCAGTCTTAATACATAGCAACAGTCACTTTACATAAATTGTGAACTTCCTGTTTTCAAATATGGATGTTACATAACCCTGATTAAGGGCTAAAACTTGGATGTAGAGTGACTTTTGCTATATATTTTGTTTTATTATACTTCCAGTGCAAATCCTTTAATCTGATTGGTCGAGACAAATTATTCATTTCACACTGTCCTATTCGTTTTAACATTGAGTCAATGGAATGCAGCTTCCCAACGCCCTAGCAACGAGTGACAGTGTGTGAAACAGGGCAAAATAGTGACCGCGCAAAGAAAAAGGCGCGTACGATTTCTTTAAGTAGCCATGTTCTTTTTCGGTTTGATAAAATAAATATTACATTCATTAGAGTGTGACAGTGCCTAGGTTCATCCCGAGGGTATCACTGTCACCCAAGGCGAAGCCAAATGATTCCAGAGATTTCCTCAGAATCTACTGACCGGGAACTTATGAAACTTCTCATGAGCATGTAGGATTATAACATTTCTTCTTGTTCTTGTCCTTGTTCTTGTTCTTCTAAGAAAAGGTTTCCGGGCGTTTTCTTATATGTTACTACCGGACATTTATGAAACTTTACATAGACATCGGCATGCAAATATAGATATGCGTTTTAATTTCCGATCTGTTATCGCAGTGGCCTCCGATCGATTGACACATGTATGGGTGTACATCAGGGTGATGCCATCGGTTCCTCTCTGACCTGATTTTGTTCAAACTTATTATGCAAGTGTATTTTGGCATTCCGAACCCTTTCTGGTGCATCGTTTGCCACTATGGAGCAATCTGTGGGATATGTGTAGTAACGGTCCCGTTACAATTGAACTTGTTCACTTTAAAATAGTGCAGCCAACTCCTTGCCCTGCAAATGTAGTAAAATAATAGTTAATGTGCGTCAAAATGTGAATAGGGTGTAATGGTAATGAGATCAACATAAACCATCAGTGAATATATGTACTGTGAAAAAAAAGGCCATAGTATGGTAATTCCAGTATTATTTTGTATCAAAGAGTTTTGTATAGTGTTATCTTAGACAACTGGCTTTTTTTATTCAATATTTCAGTAGTATTTCACTTGTAACAAACTGAATACACGTATATTCATTTCCAGATCTGATATTGCTTGAACGAATCTAAAAATGAATATTATAGGTTGAGGTCCATCACAAAACGGACAATATTTCAATATTATGTTCTTTGTTTTATTATGACTTTCTCGGTCACGTGACAGTACTGGCAGGACTCGAGGCTCGCATGGAGCACAGACTCGACCTATGACAACATCCGGTTCCTGTTCAGCACTGAGGCATACGTTTGGCGGCCGCCATTGATCATAGAAAACTCGTGAGTTAAATAAAATAAATTGTCTTGTTTTTTTTCCTAGCTTTATATCAACGCTTTTCTATCAAATAGTCTGAGGTAATTTGTACGGAAACGATTAAACGTGGCATACGTTAAAGCTATAGTTCCTCCGCGCTTTCAAATCCTCGGGAAGTCGTTTGCATTGCACCACAATGGCGACAATAATTGGTTAAACGTTTTTTTCACAATAACTTTAAAGACTGAATTTAATAAATTGGCTATTTCAGAGTGGAAGATGTGTCCATTATAAGTGACAAGAATATCCCAATGAGATTTAACAACCTTGGTATCGTCACGTGGAATCCGGCGGGGATCTACAAGGTGGCATGCGAGGCGGACACGCGCTACTACCCCATGGACATCCAAACTTGTAACATCACAATCACAGCTTGGGCGTACACACAAAACGAAATCAGTCTTCGATTTAAGGACGATCCTCTTGACTTGACGTTTTATTCTACAAATGGCGAGTGGCAGCTCGTGTCCACAGATACCATTCTTCCAGAAGCCATCGCCCGAGGTGGTCAAAGCTTTTCTGGCCTTGACTTTCAGATCAAACTTAGGCGTCGGCCTATGTTTCATATCCTTAACACGTTGTTTCCTGTAGCTCTTATGGGGATATTGAGCGCAATGGTGTTCAAACTTCCGGCAGAATCCGGGGAGAAGATTGGATTTTCGCTGACGATCCTGTTAGCTTACACCGTGTACCTGACACTGATATCGGAGAACATCCCCAGTACTTCCGTCACACTCTGTTACCTGTGTAAGTATTTCTATAGAATTATAAATATTTACAAGACAGAATAATCCATTGTGTAATTACTTTTAATTTTCATGAAATGATACTTGAATGGAGTCAGGAAATTGGCGATTTCACTGAGCGAGCTATACTATTATGACTAGTATCATCATCGACAAAGAATCTTACAATGCCAATTTAAAAAAAAAAAAAAACTTTTCCTTGTTTGGTACAGTCAACGGCATCTAACGTTGGTCAGTCGATTATATGAATTTAAAAAAGAAAAGTCTGTCTCCTTTTTTTGTAAGATACCAGTACAAATAAATGCGTCAATAGTATTTAGTCTCTGACTTAAATATAGACGTCGGCTACGGTGAGTTAACGGTGAGTTAAGATACACACTTTATCACATAATCGGCCTGTTATTCAGTGAATTCGCCCGTGTAATATTTTTACATTTGTCACTTGTGTTATATACCCTAAATCTTTTTTCATTGGTTGTGTCAGTCACAAATCGATTGTGACGTCATAATATGGACAATGACGTGACGTCATAAATTGTGAATGGCGCAACAAAAAGGCTGTCTCCGTTTGATTAAACCCTCTACATTTTGGCTTTAAAACCTGTCAAAATGTAAGTTTTCTTAGTTATGTGATAAAAAGTATCTTAAATTTGTTTTCATTTCATATGAGCTTTTATGAAACTCGTCTCAAAGTTTTCATTTTTGCCCGCCAAGATAAAAACTCCTTAGACTCGTTTCATAAAATCTCATAGAAATGAAAACTCATTTAAGATCCTATATGTAAGCCTTGGACAAGGGCCAGCTCTAAAATGTGACCTTTGATCTAAAAACAATATAACAGAACAGATTCGCACTGCTGTTTTACATATCATACCCACTTAATATTGCTGTCGAACTTAAGGTTCTTTAGAAATGTTGCTTGAAGTTTTTAATGTATTTGACCCCTGTTACTTTGAGAAAACAGATCAGGTCATTCATACAAGGGCATAGTAAAGCAGGTTATCCGAGGTACTTGCTGGCTAATATCACGACTCGGTGTCTTAGGGAACTAACTTACAAGTCTGGGACATTTCACAACAAATTTCAAATATCTATATATAATTTAAAATATGGAAATCATAAAAATCTTACAGTCCGAGTTAAACATCAATGTTTAGTGTTTTATACCGATTTCTTAATAGTTGTGCCCCTTTAATTACTATGACGTATTCAATAGATCGACAATCTATGACGTCACACAATGCTGTACTGTAACGTTAACATGCACCTGAAGATCTAATACAGTGAAAACGAAAGTTTAAAATGTAACGCCTTCTTTTGTCAATTAACTAGTTTTTTTTTATATAAATAACTTGCATTTTGTCAAGATAGTCATTTTTCTATAGTTTAAGTGATAGACTTCCTACATTAGCA